>OMLB01018771.1:0-14498 GCA_900302555.1 Myripristis jacobus | reverse complement strand
ATCTAAAAAAATCTATAATCTAATAATCTTGGCCCATGACTGACCTTTCCACAACATTTTGTGTAAATCCATCCATAACAAACTGCTAACAAACTGGAAAACAAAGAGACGGAATGACGTCCTTTGTTATCCATCAGCTTCTAGTAAACCCTAACATGCTCTTAACTGTGTACTCCATGGCTGAGTGGCCGTGATGTGTTTACAGTGTAGTTGCCCTCTTTTGGTGTGTTTGTCAGGCTGTAGGGCAGAGACATCATAAACATCTGAGTCAGTATTACACAATCGGCTTAATTCAGGGAAGAGCAAACCAGCTTAATCCAGTCATGCCAGCAGCCAATGGCCTGCCTGCCTGTCCGTCTCTTTCACTTTCAGTGTGCGGTCCTGCATCCGTGTGTGCCAGAGCTAACCGCTGTAAAGCTTCAGTCCCACGCTGTTAGATGGTCTACAGTTTGGATGACCTTGGTCCAGTGCTAGGTCACCTGATCACAGATTAGAGCTGCGAGCCAACATTAGGCAGCTTAGCCACTCTACCTTGCATGAGCAGATAGAGAGAGCTTTTTCTTCCTGTGGTTAGACAGATTAACAGTCAACATTTGGGAAGTTACATCCTCTGAATGTGACGATACATTTTATGACTGTTGCTTCCTGTAAAGACTAGGGAGTTCCTTAATAACCTTAGCAACTTGCAGAGACCCTCAAGTGATTCTTTTTCAACATTTTGCAACATAGAGGACACAATTGCTTATATGATTTTTTTTCTTTTCCCATCTGGTAACTCAGATGAATGTGTGTGTTTTTAATTTGAGATCATGTTAGGTTCTGTGCCATCCCAGCTGCCTCTTCATATGGCTCGTTCATCATAACATAAAATGACTGTAAATCCCATCGTGTGTTTAAATGCAGTCATGTGCATCAAAGTTTGTTTTTTACGATTCTAACTGCATCTTTGCATAAGTTTCGAAAGCAATTAACGCTGATAGAAATTGAAATGTGCTCCAAATTGCACTGCTACTCATTAGCAAGATATTATTACTGTGACTTCAGTTACCACCAGCACCAGCCCAACTGGACACCTGAATGTGTCAGACTTGTCGTGGCGGCTGCTCGCTGTCAGTGTGTCCTTCTGCCAGAGGAGCCTTGCTGTCCTCAGATGGCCTTTTTCGTTTCTCTATAATTGGAGAGCTTCTACCTCGTGCTTTGTTTCTGCTGTAACGGGTAATGGTGCACTGGCTCTCACAATTAGGCCAACAGTTTCCAAAGTATCTCGCGCAGGTGAACACTCGCAAGACAATGTGACTGAGGCAGGAGGTTAAACTGTCCCTTTCATTTGCCTTTTGTGTTTTTTAGCAGCCTTTGGTGTCCCACTAACACAGCTGGATTTTGGATTTTGGATTTAGACATTGATGTGTTTATGTGTGCTGGATAACAAGAAAATCCCAATATGAAACCATCAGTTTTTATCCTTCTCTCTCTGTCTTGCCTTACAGGGATCTAAAGTTGGACAATGTTCTTCTTGACAAAGACGGTCATTGTAAGCTGGCAGACTTTGGAATGTGCAAGGAGGGCATGTTTGACGGCGTGGCCACGGGCACTTTCTGCGGCACCCCAGATTACATCGCTCCCGAGGTCAGTTTGTTCTCTCGTACTGAGCTACATTGCCCCAGTCACAGCACACACACACACACATGGAGTGCAGACTTCAATCCATCAAACCAGCTTTATTAATGTAGCTCTAATGCTGTATGTAAATAGACAAAACATGCAGAGCAGTACATTTAAAACAGAAAGCGTTAGCAAACAAAAGCACACTGGCAACTCAATTTAACAGTCAAAAGACCCAGAGACTAAAAAAAGGTGGGATAATAAATAAAAACTAGACAACAAAAAAATGAATCAGGTAAAAATGTAAAAGGAACAAGACATCAGACACAAAAATGAGAATAAATAAAAATAGAGCAACAAAAAACCAAACCATTGCTCTAAAGGAGACAAAGCAGTAAGAAAGGATTAAAAAAAATACATTGAATATGAGATAAAAATTAAGAGAATAAAATTAAGGTAAAAAAATGACCCTATGCTACAGATAGATTGATCCTTGACCTATATAGGCTATTTTCAATTATTCTTAATTGTTGTTTTTGTGTATTTTAGTTGCTAACATTCTCGGCTTGCAGCAGGCGATGCAAGCGTCTCTTGCTCTCTATGACAAAGATCAGCAGCGTTCACTTGATCCCATCCCGTGCTCTCTCCATCACTCCTCATCACTAAAAACAAACACCACGTACATCGCTTGTGACTCCACATTCATTTCTGGCTCAGTGTGAGCCGGCACACCTGTGTTTTGGGACCTGGGAAAAGGCCAGCGTGAATCTCTTGTGGCTCTGAAGGGCTCTGTTGACTTGACAGCCCCTGATCCCGTCCCCTGAATGCGCCATGAGACGTGCTGTGTTTTCTAATGAAGGACCAAGTTCGTGTGCAGTGTGTTTATCTGTGTGTGGAAATCTTATAAAGATGTTATTTGTGGCCAAGACATGCATGTCTAGAATTATGAATGGCTGCTTTGTTGTCCCTGACACTTGATGGCCTGTGTGCCCAGCTTAAAACAAGATAATCGCACTAAACCTCATGCAGTGTTTTTGGTTTATCACTAAGCTCTGTGATGCTCTGTGCTGTGATGGTTAACTTGTTAAAATGTGTTTTTCCTCTGCAGATCCTCCAGGAGATGCTGTATGGATCCTCTGTTGATTGGTGGGCTCTGGGGGTGCTGCTGTACGAAATGCTGTCTGGCCACGCCCCCTTCGAGGCAGAGAATGAGGACGACCTGTTTGAATCCATCCTCAATGAGGAGATTGTTTATGCATCCTGGCTCAGCACAGAGGCCGTGAATATACTCAAAGCTGTGAGTGCACCCTCTTTTTCTGATTCAGAGTTACGAGTAATTATTATAGATTAAAGTTGCACTATGAAAAATTGTCATGGATCAGTGAGGGCAGTTTAGACCTCACCAAAAAAAGGGAAAAAAAGTCATCATTTTATATTTGAGTCCTTGTAGTAAAATTAAATGCTTATTACACATTTTTTGTCTGTTGACTCTACACAGTCCACACTTAAACCTGTAGTATGCAACTTAGAAGTTCTGTATGATTTGTCTAAATTAAATATTACACTTTCAATCTTAATATACAAAGAAAAACAGGAGAAAAAATACTTTGAGGGAGTCATGGAATCATTAGACAAGGTAATAAACCACGTTATCGGTTTGTGATACAAATCCAGTACAAAATGGGAAGTGTAGTTGACATAAAACATTTCAGTCATATGTGCACCAAAGCAGCGATGTCGACACAGACTTCGGCTTTGCGACGTCCACAATAATGCAACATGCAGGAAGTTTTATCAGTGGTGGCTCATTATTGTGTGATCTCCTTTGGCATTGCATTAAAATTAACACAATTATTTATATTTAAAGGTTCAACACTATAGCTTTAAATCAACCCTTTGCAGTTTTGAATTGTTCACCTTTAACAATAAACACTCTGCGTGAATACATGAAGGATAAAACTGGATGAAACCCGGCTTTGTTGTAGTTTTTGGTTTTCATATTTACAATCCTCAGGTGGCTCTTCTCAGATAGGATCCCGCATTGTTCACATTATACAATTGCAGGAAATGTCTGTGCCTTAACTGTAATCTAATGGCTGAGGAAATCAATTTCTCACCATGTGTATATTTAGAGCATTGTTGGTGGGTGGGGGGGTAAACAATAGGTGGTGTGCGGTTACCAAAAGAGTTGTTGGCTGCTCTGATGAGGGGAGCTGAAAGGTTGCCGCGGTATGATCTGGGTCAGAGCGGCATGGATCCCCTCAGGCCGCTGGATATAGAAAGCGACCACAGGTGGAAGGGCTTTGCTCTGGGATTCCTGCGATCGGGGTTTGTTATTTGTTGTGCCGCAAGCTGACAGACCGACTGCTGACTGACTGGCAGCCTCACAGAGCCCGCCAGTTGTTGGGCCTGACTCTTACATAACTATATTAAGGCACGGTCCACTGCCCAGCCACAGCACAGAAGCTATAAATACAGCGACACCTCCTTCCTCCATTCCTCCCTCTTTTGCCCTCTCCTCTCCTCTCCCCTTCTCCTCCCTCAGTGTTGTTATTCCAACATGCCTCGGGAAGCACTGGTCCAAGGCCCGCTGCTGACTTCTTGTTTTTTCTTTCACCCTTTGGGACGTGTGTTACATAAAGATGGGTGTCAGTGTGAGTCTGAGTGGATTTGAACGCTGCTGCACTATTTATACTGAGTATTATCCAAGGTTCCTCTTGTTCCCGTAAGCAAGTCTACTGAGTTCAGTGAAGGCTGCACATGTTCCTGCAAGGATGTCTATACTAGGGATGTTAATGATTGATCACTAATCAATTAATTGCTAAATTTAACCGATTAAAACTTTATTAATTGACATTGTATGTCTGTGTTTGTATGTGTTTGGTTTGGTCTCCCCTCTTAGTGTAGAAATGGCAGTAATGGCCCACCATTTGACATTATTCTGTTTGGCAGCACTGTTTGTTGAAGACGAGAGCCTTATTATTTTACAATTCTGTCAGTTTAAATTGTTTGAGCATCATGAATTAATATTTCACATAACTAATGTGCCGCTAGGATTGTTTATATGAGACCTAAACTGAGAAAAAGATGTGTGTTTTGTATCTTATTAATAATTAATGATTCATCGATTATTGATTAATGTGTTCAACAAGCGGTCAAGGAAAATGCACAAATTTAGAAGTCCTAGTCTATACCGCATATTATTTATTCATTTTAGTAATGTAATAAACAAAGATTGCTTGCCCTGTGGTGGTTTGTGTGAAACTAAACAGCAGGGAAACTCATGATGTGATACCGTCACATTATTTTATCCATGATAACAACAGTATCACAGGCGATTCTACGATATATTGTAAGATAATGGCTGTGATACATCACGATAAGGCAAACTAATTTTTGAGTAAGCAGGAATCAGTCGTGTTCTTCAGTGCTTTAATCTGCACAGTGACTGCAGTGTAAACATGCTCCAGTTAAAACACATGAAGTTGGGGATCAAACACGCCTCATAGGAACTCAGATGTTCATCTGTGCAAAATCAAATATCAATACTTGACACAAGTGTATTGATAACATTACACAAGAAGAGATATTGTGAAATTTGGCATTATCGATTTATTGTTCCACAACTATTCTTTATTCATTATTTGGATCCCCATTAGCTTCCAGAAAGTGGTTGCCAATCTTCCTGGGGTCCACGCAAAAACAGCAACAATAAAAACGAGTAATAATTAAAATCAGTAAAAAAATCACTGTATTATCACTGTCATTAAAATCACTGTATGAGTAACACAAAAAGACAAAAAAAACAAGCCAAATGGAAAGATCAGTAAAATAACTACATGAAATAAATAGTAAAAAAAAATAGTAACCTGCAATGAAAACAAAAACAAAATTGTTAAATACGCAACAGCAAGAAATAGAAACAGCCAAAACTAAAAACAATCAAAACATCCGAGGCAGAAAAAACACAATAATGTTTATGAGAAATTTATGAGTGTTGTTTTAGTAACTTTTTAAAAGATAATCTACTTTCAGTCTGTCTGAGGAGGAAGAAGCTCTACAGAGAAGAGTTCCCATCATACAGTTTAGTTCTTGGACTCGGCCAGCAGTTTTAGGCCCATGACAAAAATCAGCACATATTATTTTATCATAAAAGAATCGTGAAGTGTTATTCCAAATAGTCTTGAGTTGGGGTCTCTTCATAATTTATTCATTTTGGTATTGTAAAAACTTAAGAGATCAAGTTTACTCTGTAGCAGTTGGTGTGAAACTGTTGTACGAGCAGGTCAACATAAATCCTGAAATTTGATTATTAAAATGAAATGGCTGTTCTCTGCCTGATTACTTTGCATATTTGCGCCATAGCACAGTAAAATACAGACAAGCTTTTTTCTGCATCTCTCTGCTGTAGTGCTGACATGGCAGCTCTGGTAGGGTGGATGGCACTGCTGACGTGTAGCTGTGGAAAGATGGCATCAACCTCAGTGGAATAGTGTTTTTTTTTTTTTTTCAGTTTTGCGGTTTGCAGACTTGGAGAGAGCACAAGACAGCTTATGAACTGATCGACCCCTGCTGCTCACTCATCCCTCCTCATGTGCCAGTCTGCTTTGTCCAAGTCCAGTTTTTTCCTCATCTCCTCTCTCTTCATATTGCAGATTGTTTTGCTGAGGCTTTTGTGTTGGTCAGATCAGGTGTCTGGTGGGTAATGCTATTTAAGACTGTGGTAGCAAGAAATAAATCTCTACATGGACTGTGGGTTCATCTGGCTGCTGTCACTCGTGAGAGAGAAGCTCATTTGTTTGTTTTGCCCCCCCCTGAATGTCACCACCGGCCTCAAGGTGTGTGCACACTCCTCAGTCAAGAGAAAGCTTTCCAAAACACATTTATCTGTTCCTCCAGTTTCTCCCTGGAGGCCATGTTGAAACACAGTTTTTAATTTTGGGTTTGTTTTGTTTTGGCCTCCCTCTGGCCTCTCCCGCCTCCCAGCTTTTAGACTCTTGTCTCAGAGAAATTGCTCTCAGTCGGAGTCCAGCAAGTGATTCACTGCTCTATTATTCCTCATCACGCGCATGAGTGTAGCACCAGGAAGTTGAGACGTCAGCTGCAGTTTCCTGGATCTGCTGCTCTCTCTCCAGTGAAGCATGATGGGAGGTGCCAGACATCTTCCTAGGTGTGTTTGTGGGGGCAGGAGGTGGGGACTGACTGGATGTCGCCTTGGCTCAAGTCCAGTTTGGTATTGCTCCAGAAAGTGGCTTGGCTGATCCAGTCAAATCCTGTACTAAACATTTGCTCACTCTTGTGTACACTTGAGCATGTCTGTCTACATCTATACGTATATCTGTCTATCTATATCTGTGACTTTATCTATATATTATCATAGATTCTACTTTTTTACCACGTTGACCAGTTTTACACAGTTTCATTATTTTTTTGTTGATGTAGTTTCTGTTGATGTAATGAGGTTATGATTTTCTTCAACATTAATGTTCTTTGTTCTGTGTCTGTTTCTCCAGTTCCTGACCAAGAACCCGGCGCGGCGTCTGGGCTGCGTGGCCTCAGAGGGCGGTGAGAGCGCCGTCACCAGCCATGCCTTCTTCTCTGGCATCGACTGGGACAAGCTGAACCGCCGGGAGCTCGAGCCGCCCTTCAAACCCAGGATAGTAAGTTGTACAACCGGTATGGTTTGTGATGCAGTGGTGTTTATACAAGATAGGCGGGCCAGTGAGTAGTGTAATGTTTGTTGTGGTCTGATTGTGCTACAGTTGTGACATAAGCAGACGTTCTAAGAAATCTGACATTTTTTAATTTTACATCGAACAACAACATTATTTTTGTTATTCTCCTCCAGAAAACAGCAGAGGACGTCAACAACTTTGATCCTGACTTTACCCAGGAAGAGCCCACCCTCACGCCCATCGATGACCCCCTCATCCCCTCTATCAATCAGGATGAATTTTTGAACTTCTCCTTCACCTCGCCTGAACTGCTGGAAAGCTAGGGGGGTGTCCTCACCGACCTGCCTCTAACTGCTGGCCTCTCTCCGTCTTCTCACTGTCTGTAGCTTTGTCTCAGACAGTTCCCGCTGCCGCATGTGATATAGTGACATTACGAAGAGATGTGAAGGTTGATCTGCCATGTAGCAAGTCAAATAAATGCTCAACAAGAAACTGTGGCTGCACTTGATGAACTCTTTAGCACGATGCCTAAAATGTGGCACTTGAAGGCAACCTTTTGTATATCAGCTTTTGAATTGTCTTTCAGTTTATAACTTCAGTATGGCTGTATGGTTTGGATACATCCATGTAAGTGTCTGCATTGAAACGGTGTAATGCTACTTTACCAACCTAATGAAGAGCCTTGTGGATCATCAGCTGTCATGCCGAAGGAAAATGGCCACCTTTTGGAAGAACATAAAACATTCCTGCAGAGTCTGGCTCACGTCACGCCAAGGCTCATTTTAACAAACTTGTTACAGCTGTTTGTCAAAACAATGTCAGACTTATTTTGTGAAATTGCTCCCATGCAGATGAATGAATTTGCTTTTTGGTTACTGAAAATGAAAAAACACTTTTGGAAGATGTGGGTGTTTTGTGTGTTTTATAGTTTGTCTGACTGCTTCTACTGTAGCTCCTTCCAGAGAATGGGGGGAATAAGTGTCTCCTTTGACCCACTCTGCCAGACATTCCCAGAACAGTTGAGCTGCCTGTTAAAATCCTGGAAGAACTGACTGAGGCTATGAAATAGTTTCTCAGTGATGTGACTCTCCTCTGGGGAAAAATAAATAGTCAAAATTCACATATACCCACACACAAGGCACATGAAGGAGATTTGATTTTGTCCTATTTCAAAAAACGTAAAAGGAAAAGGAAAGGAGAACAGCTTCTAAAAAGTTACAAAAAGCAAAAATTTGGGCATTTTTCCCTACCAATGATGAAGTTGAACCAAAGTTGAACCGATGACCTTAAAGTCAATCAGACAGTATTTGATATGTAAAATGTTACCAGTCACAGCCAGTGACAGAAAGTTGGCATCTGTCTCCATGACTAAAGTCCCTTTCACGTAAATGGAGCAGCCACTCATAAAAATCTGGTGTTGCAAGATTTCAGCCCGGGTGAAAGCGCTGTGGTGATTCATGTTGATTGCACAAGATCTAAATTTTCAGATTTCATCATGGGTGTCGGGTGTCTTTTCAGGAGAAAAAGTGTAGTGTAAATCAAAAGATAACAGTAAGAAGCAAAATAATTCGGTGTCAAGTGGATTATACATGTGTCTGTCTGAGAGTTTCTCGAGAGTAACAGTAATCACTCAGTCTGTTGCTCCCTCTGTCTCCTGTTCTCTCTACAAACACAGGATCTTTGAAACACCCCGGGTTTGTGGGCAGACAAGTTTGGTATTGCCAGCTCAGTGAGAGCTGTTTGCAAACCTGTAAAACTGAGGAAGTTATTTAATATTCCCCCCTGGTGAATACCTCAACCACCGTCTTTGCTCGAACATGAAGTGGAAACAGAGAGAGAGTGAAAGAGACAGAAAAACTAAGTTGAAACCTTAATGCTCTCATACTTAAGCACTGGCCAATCATCTGGCAGGGCCAACGCTATTCTCTGCCGTTTTGTCGTCACAAACCAACAGAGAATAAACAGGAAACCACACGGCGTCATGACTGTTGGTTTTGATCGCAGCAGGAAGACATTAAAAGGAAGGGAATCTTTCTGCGAGAGGTTCAGTTTGCCAAGTGCAATAATGCATCATTGGTAAAGAAAGATAATTGAAGAAAGCAAAACAACAACAAAGAATGTCTCACCTTGAGGGAAATCTAGTGTGAACAGTGGCGGCGCCCTGGGCTGAGCCTACCTAGAGGTGGATGGCCCTGAACTGATAGAACGGAGATTGACACTTCCTGTACATTAGAGCAAGGAAGTGGTCAGGCTCTGCATCACATCTGGTTATCTCCTCAGCCCCCTGTCCAGTAGAAGCCTGTACTGAATAAGTCTGCATAATTTCAAACTGAAAACAATCAGAAAAAAGGGTTACTCTGTTTGTTCCAAGCAAAAAATAAACTTAACACTATAAAGATAACTCTTCTCATAAAAGGTATTTAGATCTTAAGTTGAACAGCAGCTTAAGATCTAAATGCAAAAACTGCATTTGAACCGGTGGCCAGTACTAACCCAGCGCTCCTCTTATCCTGCCTTGATTCCCTTGTCTGTTTTACTTGAACCTTCAGTTTACTCAAGATTTAGAGTTGCACTGGTATCAGGGGCTTTACAGTAGTCAACTAATGTGCTGTAAGCGTTCTGCAACAAAGATGGTTTCTGTGTGCAATGGCAGAATGCGCCACCGGGTGAAACAAATTGACTTTTTGTTTGTTTACCCCTCAATGTGTCCCTGTCTGGCAGCTGTCCTCGGGTAATGTCTGAATGAGAGGGTAGACTTATGAGCCCTGTCTCAGCTGTCATTACAGAGACTTACTGATGGCTGTTAGCAGTGTCTCTGCACTACTTGATTGAATCAGTGTTTGTCCCTGCTGTCCTGGCTGTGTGATTGATACCCCAAAAGGAGCCACAGTAAATGAAAAAGAAATCTCCACACTGGCATCAGCTAAGCATTTCCCTACGGCATTGTCAAGTTTCACTAATCAATATTTTTGTCTGTGGAAAATGGCTTTTTATTTAGCTTCATAATTTTACAGACCCCAAGTCTTGTACATGCATAACTGTAAAGTCCCCCAGCCTGTAGTTGCTGAGTTAGATCTTGACTCCATAATAGTCTGCAATGATGCAGACATGGACACAGACAGTAAATCCTGCAAAATACAATCAGCTTACAAGAGAGAGGCCTGGAAGTATTACCCTCTGCTCAAACTCACAGACTCACTCCACTGAGTCCAGTGACATTGTGGTGTCACCCAGTCAACATTTCTGGGAAGCGGGAGCAAGTGCTTTCCAGGCCCAGACAGTAAAGAATTATCTCAGTTCACAGTTACATCAACATGTGGCAAGCAACAGGTCGCCAGTAGGGGAATAAAGCAGGCTATTGTAAAGGAACACAAACGAAGGAGTTTTGACATGCAGCAAAATGTGTGTTCCCTTGTAGGATTAATTTGGTGTTTCAGTTCTCAAAGCAACAGCTGAATCTTGGGCAGGAGAAATGACTGCCAGGCAAATCCTCATGTCTCTGTGGTGAGAGAGGAGGAGCTTGACTAGGGTGGCATCACCAGACCAGTTTAGGAAAATTACCAAAACACCCTCAGCATGTGTGAAGGGGAGACTAGCTCTTCCACAGGCTCATTTATTGATTCATAGGACACAGGTTAAGAAATAAACCACCTTTGTAACGCTGTAAAAAGCACTTCACACTGATAAAAATGTGTTCTGACACCTGACACTGGAAAAGCATAGATACAATACATTTAAACCACCATGTAGAATACCACATTAGAGCTAAAGTCACTGTTTACTAACTTATGGAGTCTACATGTACACATGCTTTGAAAAATAAACTCTCCTTAATTATGTAAATGCACTTAACACCTCTGGTACACATAACAAACACCCATAATAGGCTACAGGATTATTATAGGAAAGCAAATGACACTATAAATACTATTTTGCACTTCCATATCACACTAAGATTATGGTAATGCTGTTGTGAAGCCTCTACTAAATACCACATACACACTATAGTTCCCTGTATTAATACTACACTGTGGATGTCTGTGGTTCGATGGGTTCATTTTCACTGAGCGCGCCCCCGAGGAGAAAGCATGTGACTGCGCGCTCCCGGGCGGTGGGAGTGGGAGGGGGAGTTGCTCAGCCTTCACGGTGCAACATTGTCTCAGCAAGTCAGCTCTCCAGCGTGGCACTATCCTGCACGGGAAACACACCAATGTTATAGTTTCCAGCGAATGAAAGCTCCGTTTCTCTCCGAAATTTACACGCGAACAACTCTTATGTAACCCCATAACTACGGATTTACGGATTTACACAAAAAGCGTGGGATTTTGGTTTATTCTCGACGGGCCCGGAGACAGCTTGATATC
The DNA here is from genome assembly GCA_900302555.1 of Myripristis jacobus. NCBI lineage: Eukaryota > Metazoa > Chordata > Actinopteri > Holocentriformes > Holocentridae > Myripristis > Myripristis jacobus. Next base: position 2,857 of record OMLB01018771.1, on the reverse strand, counting down.
GATAGAGAGACTCAACACAGGTCCCTTGGTCCTGAAATGGACACAGGAATTGTCCCCGAAAAGAAAAGGTAACGTTTACGTTAACGTTAGCTACTTAGCCACCTAGATAGCTCGGCGTTTGCTGGCTGCTTGGCCAACTTTGGTCTCCGTGTTTTCACTACGCGTGTTTCTACATCACATTACGGACTTGTAGTCGAGGTTATCTGCTAGTTTTACGTGTTTGTCGGGCAAAATGCTTTGCCTGTAACGTTGTTAGCAAGCTAGTTAGCGGCTAGCTGCTGCTGCTGTCAATGGAAGGTAACCGAAACCAGAGATAGCTATATAGCTAGCTAACGTTAGGCTATTACTAACGTTGTCTCTTTTGAGCCTGAGTGTTTCATTTGTCAAGATTGCTTTAGTTGTCTTTTTTAGCTTGCTTACATCTGTGAAACGACTGTTGCCTAGCCACTCGCCATAGCTGTTTTGTTTGTGATCCGCATTGTGTCTTGCCAGTAACGCTAGATGCGCATTCGCCTTAAGTTGGTGGGGGACTTCTGCCACATCAGAATGTTAATGTGTGCATCTAAAAGTTGGATGGCACTTTCCGATGACATCAAAGTAGATATACACGTTGTAGGAAAGTGCGATTGTCAGTAATAACAAGCCACCAGTTGGTATTTTTGTTTTGCAATGGGATAGTTACGGTGCCCCCTGTTGTGCTTTAAAAATACATAACTACTTTTGGAGATGGTCGATTCACTGATTCAGTGATTTCAGCTGAGAATAGTGATCAGTGTAAAGGTGCCAATGCTCATGTGATTGGTGCTGAAAGTAGGGAATGGTGTAGTGTGTGGTTTCTGATTAAATATTTACGCTTAGTGAAAGATGGCCTTGGCTTGGTGCTTCTGCTTCTTTCTTCCGGGCCGAGAACAATTTAGGATATCGTTTGAATAGGAAGTAACCAAATCAGCCTCCTTTACAAAACTTGCCAGGTTATCTGAGCTGACCTTGCCATTTTTAAAGTGACTTTCAACACTTTCTAGGCAGGTGTCTGCATTCGGATGTTAGAAAATCTTGTTTGTGGCTTGGCAAAGAAAAAACAACAACAACAGCAAAACAAACAAACTTCATTTGTAGCAGAAGGTGTGATCCATTTCAAAAGGCTGCTTCTCAGGTAAAATAGCAGAAGTCGACAGTGAACCTGGGATGAACCAGACGCTGTGGCCACACTGTCCGGTTTCGAACAAGTTGGTTTTCGCCGCAGACTGCCAGCTTTGTTAAGAGTATAGGTTAAAATAGACTCCAGTAGGCTGTTCGCAAAAGTTCAAATACATGTTTTTCCAAAGACATATGTAAGCATTTGCTCACATTAAAAGACACCCAAGACTTGGCACCCAGGTTAATGGAGCTTTATGGCTTTTTGTGATGGAGCAGTGCATTTATTCTTCATAATTAATGGGTAAACCTTGTGAGTTTTCTGGAGATGCCCCAGTGGCAAATCAGTTGGTACTGGCAGACACACACTAAATGTGCTCAAAGGTAATAAACCTATTCTGAAAACAGAGGCAAGCAGAAAATGAACTGATTTCTCTGTGATCTATAAGCAGCCTGGTGTAATGGCTACCATCGCGCATTGAAAATGTTTCAGACTTTTGGCCATATATCAATGCTTGACACACATACTGTATCCTTTAAAAATATTTACTCATCTTGACTTCTGTGCATATTTTTGATGGTTAAAAAATCAAAACAAATTTGAGTGAGATTTTTTTTGGTCTGAAATCTGTTGTTTGCTTGGCTCCAAGTTTAAAGGACATTTTAAGATACAAATCTGATGCAATAGAGGTGCAAGACTTTGTGAAAGTGTGCGCTGTTTTATTTAATTTTGGGTTGGGGGTAGAACTTTTGGTGTTTATGGGGCCCTCATAAAGAAAGAAATGTTCATTTTTCTGCTGTTTCCAGTTTTTTGACAGTTTATGCTATTTTCTGTCATATTGAAAGATGAGCCAGTGACCAGAGCTAATATCAAGGTCAAACTATGAGCTTCAGAGATTGGTACACTGCTAAAGAATGAAGCATGCTAAGTTACATTATTCTACAAATAAATAAATCATAAATAGTTTTGGAGAACTGCATATTTTAGCTTTTTTCTTAAGTGGGCTTAAATGGGACCATACTACAAAAAGCATGCTAACATGAGCTGACATGAGCTAACTTAAAATGAGAATAACTTATTATTTCTGTATATGAGCAAAACAATAATTAGTATAATGTTAAAAAATATATCAAAATGATCAGAAAACAGATTTAGGTGGGCCTAAAGGGTGCTTTTACTCAGTCACCTTAGGAGCAAAGATTTGCTCAGGCTCATGTATTGCATTATAGACTTCCTCTTTAGCTTAGGAGTGATCAGTAGGCTTTATAATTCTCAAGTGTTTAATTTCCTTTGATTGTCACCTGAATGTTAAATTTTACTGTACTGCTTTTTGGTGCTTAGGGCAACAAGAACAAGTGTGTGTGTGTGTGTGTGTGTGTGTGTGTGTGTGTGTGTGTGTGTGTGTGTGTGTGTGTGTGCTTCAGTGCTTCAGGATGTCCACTGTAGTGGACTGCAGGATAGTGTCTGTTTGCTGTCTTTGCCCCTCCACCTCTGGGGTGCACTCCAGCTGTTAGCAGGGACACACGCACTGAAAGCTGGCCTTGCACCACTGAGCGTCTGTTCTGAGGCTCCAGACTTCTTGAGCTGTGTCTTTTCCAGCTCTGCTCCCTGACCACGCGTTGCAGCAATCCAGCCTAGGTGGCCTGATACTTGCACACATGTCTGTTGGAGAGTGTTTGTGCGTACTTGTCGATATGGGCAATGAGATGGCTAACTGTCCCC
>OMLB01018769.1:0-17435 GCA_900302555.1 Myripristis jacobus | reverse complement strand
CAGACACATTCTCCTCTATGTCACTTTCACTGTCAAAGAGCTGTGACAAAACCTCACTGGCAGAAAACCTTTGCTTAGCGCTCATATTCAGCTGAGAGAGAGCGTAAAGTGAGAGTACACAGAGCAACAAGAGAAATGATTTAGAAGGCCGCTGTGCAAGCTTTTATATGTTTGCTCCTCTCCCATGTGGTGGGAACTATCAATGTCCTCGTGGGAACCATATTTCCACACCCTCACAGCGTGGGAAATATCAAAGTTCTCGTAGGTATTATGTTTTCCCCTCCCCCATATCTCCCCCCATATCCCCCCATATCAGTGGTTACCATGCTACTTCAGGTATGGTTATGTTAGGGCCCTAAAGCAGAGGGAAGTTTTTTGAAGATTATCAAATTGCATGTTATAGTGACCTCAATATCATCCAAAACAACCCAAACAAATGTGTGTAAAATGGTGTTTTATACAGCTAAAACAGCCTGGGGTCAACCCCAAACAACACCCATGCGTACAAAGTGCGTACAGGACATTGAAAACCTATCATCATGTAAATTTCATGTTTACCCGGTAGTACCCATAAAATTAGGAAAAGTTATTAAATATGAAGCAAAAAAAATGATGTTAAATCATTTATTTAGAGACGTTAAACAAATTGACCCCAAACAAAATAGGAGGGTTAAATTGTGAAATGCACGTCTCACATCACTCAGGACAACTTCCACTGACAATCATTGTTTTTTTCACTGTAAAAAAATCTCCATCTCAACAAGTCATTTAATCTCATATTCAGTGTTAAAATCTTCTTTTTCTTAAAACACGGAAAAAAAAAATCTGTCAGTGAAATGAAATAATCCACATTGTTTTCAAAGCTGAAATCAACCAGCTTTTTCTGAATAAGTGTCATTGTCTTAATACTAGGGGTGTGATCTCCTTTATTCTGCCTGACTTTAACATATTACATATTAGACTGAAACTGCATCAGAGATAAGTGGGATTATCTCATCCATCTGCAATTGGAAGAAAATCAACATTTTGAGATTGAAAATGTGACTAAATGACTCATAAAGATGGAGGTTTTTTGCAGTGTTAAAAAGAGCGCTGTTCTCTGATTTGACCCCGCCAGAGTGAGGTTGTGCATGAGCACTAGACAGATATTAATTGGTGTGTCGGAGCTGTCCTGCCATGCCCTAAGCCCTGGCGATGCTAAATATTTCAGCAGACAGGATGCCTCATATGTCATCAGCCAACACGAGCTCTCCTCCACCGTCACAACTGAATATTAAGTGAAGCAGATTGGCCCACATATCATTTCACATTCTCTTTGCAGAACTTTTTTTTCCCGTCTTGGTTCTTCGGTGGCTAATTCATTCTGACTGTTGCACTTGAGGGTGGCTGGTAGTGTGAGTGGGAAGGATGGAGGCATGGATAACATAAAAATGTATGCACACAAAAAGGAGAAACATAAACAGTTTCATCAGGTCTATCACTTAAGGTCCTCTACAGATAATTAGTGGGGGGAAAAAACTCCACCTTACACAAAATACTGGCTCTCCTCCATTTTTCTGGAGAGTGGAAAAAGTTTGCTGTCTTCCAGCTTCCAGCACTAATTTCAGCTCTCTGAAATTAGTGCCACTTTGACCCGGGTGGCATCAATCTCCTCCCATTTTGATCAAAATGACACTTGACTGTACTTTGACAGTATATTAATTAAATGTGCCCTCCCAAGAGGCATAATCAAAACATACATATTCATTATACCACATACATTATTTGTTACATTATTCATTCATTATTCCCCAAAGACATTTTTAAAGGGGAAGTGCGCTCATTCTTCCAAAAAGGTCAGGCAGGTCAGGGAATTTAAGTCGCACAACAGAAAACCTGTAAACGAGCATTTCTCCAACATCGCAAGTTCCCATGAGTGACAGGAATGAGCACCTTCCTCTCAACATACACACCAACACTGACTCCTGAAATGACACACTGGAGAATGGAGGAAGTGGGCTCCGTGACACTGACACTGGGATAACAGGGAAAATCTAGTCACTGTGAAATGACAGACTTTCCTGACAGATAAATCACTGTCGTAGTTTCATCTGTCCTTTATTCCAGTGCTGCACTGTTGCAAAATGGAAGAATCAGACCCTGGGGCAAACACACCAGTGCAGATCAGTATGTGTGGAAAATCAAATACAAAGCTAGTACACCTTTTCCGCAACTCTTCCTCCGGCTAGTCTGAGATGTTATCAAAATATCCCCACACATGCAGTAGATCATTTTTTTTTCTCCATTGGTTCAGAAATAAATATCAGTTAGGTGCATCTGATAAATCGGCTTCATTCCTCCAAAGTCTAATCTGTGTGTATGTGTGTGTGCGTGTGTGTGTGTGTGCGTGTGCGTGTGTGTGTTCTGTTTCAGAGGCAGTGCAGCAAGCCTCGGGCCCTCTGCTGGTGGAGATAGTGAAAGGTCCCTCAGCCACCCTGGGGATTAGCCTCACCACGGCGATATACAGGAGCAAACAAGTCATTATCATTGACAAGATCAAGGCAGCGAGCGTGGTGGAAAGGTGAAACACACCTCGTACAGTTTTCAGCATCACAAACACTTCCCTGACACTTTTTTTTTTCCCTTGACAAAACACATAAAAAAAAAAATCTGTCTCCCTGTCACTCCCAGGTGTGGAGCGTTGCACATCGGTGACATCCTCCTGTCTATAGACGGGACCAGCACAGAGCATTGCTCCCTGATGGAGGCCACACAGCTACTTGCCAGTACATCTGATATTGTCAAACTGGAGATTCTCCCTGCCAGTCAGAGCAGACTTCCCATCAGGCCGCAGGAAACAGGTCGGTCCCGCAGGTGACAGGAAATAGAGAAACACGGGGATTGAGCAGTGAGGAGGAAAATAACTGTGGAGAAAGAAAGTGACGAGAAAAGCACGAACTACACACACACACCAGAAATACACTGCGATCTCATGCACTCTGCCAGTCCCCATCTGCCGATCCCATGGTTTCATTATTACAAATGCAGGCTGCGCAGCCGGGCTTTGTTCGGTCCAAAAGAACTTTATTATAAATTCTAGTGGAGATCGCAGGGTTTCCAAAGATACCACATATGTCCTGCTGAATCACAGGGAAATGTGTATAAAATGATGTACAAGACAAATAGGCATTTTCTGTTTGTTCGATGTAAAGGTGCAGCCATAAAACTCTCAGGTTTGAATGTTTCACTCAGATGAAGTGCCGCTTAAAACACTGCAAGCAGCAGATACGGAAAATATATGCCACGTTGTCGCACAAAATGGATTTTTTTTCTCTAACTTTGAAGCTACATACGACGAAATTGAGGGGAAAATCAGAGTCCAAGGGGTAAAACAAAGAAGCTGGTTTGGGTATAGCTCGTGAAGAATGCGGACAGGCCGTGTTTTCAGCATGCTGCCCCCCGCCATATGTATTGTGATTGGTCTTAGCTATTTCACCTACAGCTGCAGAGAGCCTCACTGCCTTCCAGCTGCCTTCTTCCATGTGCTGTGAATCAGCCTGTGTGTGTGTTTGTGCGAGTTTGTGTGCGGGCTTGCGTGCTGCAGGCTACAATCCCTCTGCCCTTGGGTAGACAGTCGGCCTCTTGTGCATACCAACAAGCCACACACAAACATTTTCTCTGGCCGAGATCATGTTCGTGCCATGGTTTGCAGACTTATTTCTGGGTCAGCAGCTGGAGGGGCTCCTTAACATGTGAGCATGGAAGGAGTCATAGAACATGACACTTGGAAATATAGTATAGTTTAATCTTATCTGGGATGGCTGAACCCTGTCTCCTTCGATGTTGTGTTGTCCCCTGTTCATCAGCTTCTTTTTTTTCTTTTTTTTTTTTGCACAATCTGCAGAGCTTCATTTGCCCTGCTGTGCTTTTTTTTTCTTATTCTCATATGTATGTATATTTTATCTCTTAATACAGAGGATAATATCCCGGCGACATCCAAATGAATACCTTTCACTGTGCATTCAGCCTAATGAAGAACTGTGGAACACTTGAAGTGGATCGCAGCCTGTGCTCTTAATATATTTTCTCCATATCCACATGCTGTGTCTGAATTTAAAGCAAGGCACAGGCGGCACTTCTCTGCAAAATTACGGGCATTTATCTTGTCTGTCAAAATTGGATTCAATAAAGATTCATCCCTTGAATAAGATGCTATGACGCTATGATAAGATGATATTTTCACAGTCCCCCCCCCCCTCCTCTCCAGGATAAGGCATGATTATAAGATGCAATTTGTCTAATCTCCTCTGAGGATTTAATAAGACTGATATGGCCACTAAGAGATTAGCAGTTAATGTTTCTTTGCACCAGTATAGATAGAAAACACCATTTCTTGGAGAGCTTCCCCTAGGTGAGCTTAACATAAGCCGCTGGAGCCAGAGCTTTACAGGTTTGATTGAGGGTGATAGAGAAAAGGGCCAGAGGTTCTCCTGCATGTATTCTGATGATACACACGCATGGATTTAACCAGGTGCCCTGGATATGGCAAACATCCCAGGCCGCTCTGTCGTCATCCATGTTTCCTGAAAATCCCCCATCCATGTGAGCTAGTTGTCAGAGATTAGGCGCTTGCTAATGAAGCACCAAGGATTACTGTCACATGCAACATTCTGTGACGAATTTAGCCGCAAAAATCCGTATAGGGAAACATGTTACTCAGGTATCTACTATATGGTTTATGTTTCTCCATTAAATCTATCTAATCTGTGTTTCTGAAGCTGTGACATGAGGGATATGATGCCTGGCGATATTAATAACCCGTGCTCTTCACTCGGCGAGAAGCTGCAAAGTCAACTAAAGGGACCAAAAGCACGTATGGACCCAAGCGCAGCCAAGCTCCACTCTTATCAGCCAGACTCTTATCTCCACATTTAGACCACACTGTCCTGCCAATCACATGCAGGCACAGACATCCTGCATCATCAGCAATCAAGCTCTCAGCTGTGCGCAATCAAGGTCAAGCCACATGTCATCTTGCCTCTTCCTCACGCCAGGGACAGCCAGCGTCACTTCCCGCTGACAACAAAGCCATGCTCAGCCACCAACTTACTCACCGCATTTCAGCACCTTCGGGCACCCTCGAAAACGAAATCATAAAAATGATCGCCAATTTGCACTCTGCTTTTGGGAAGCTTGCTAGTAAAAGTAAGATCCTGTTTGTTGGACCCCCCTCTTCTTCTTTTGCTGCCTTTCAGTGCATCCAGTTACATGTGTCTAACTGATTTTCAGATGCTCATCAAAATACATTAAACCACAGGATTTAATCTAGTGTACCATGAAGAAAACATTAAATATCAATTACTTTTCTCCGAATTATCCCTCAGGCAATGTGTGGTATGGGATAAATTTAGACACGGGAATGAAAGCAGAATTTCATGGGCAGAATTTAGTACAGTGCATAAGAGGGGAGTGGATCTGGTTTACTTAATGGATGCATTTGTGTCTTTATTGCTGCAGTAAAAGTGCAGAAGAGCAACCATCATCATTGGGACCAAAGCAGCAACTACTGCCATCCCCCACATGCCAGCCACGGCAAGACATGGAGCAGCCCCAGCCACCCACACAACCAGCAGGACCACTGCAAATGTAAGTTATCACTTCTGACAGCACTGCTGCTGGCTACACACACTATAGTAGGAGCCTTTTCTTCAGCACATTTGATAAATCTATTTCCAGGACATGTTCTTCAGCACCAGATAATGTTGTTTTTTTTTCTGTTCTGCGCACGCTATCATATATGCATGTTTCTGCTCGCTGTGCATAAAAAAGTCAAGCGATGCTTTGTTTTGGAGCATTGCATATGCGTTTGGTTTGCTCTTACCAGCCGTTTGATATGCCCCCTCTCAGCTCTGGTGAGTGGCGGCTTTTCCCATTCCTCCACAGCCACCTCGGGCTTCAGCAGCCAGGGTAGCAACACGCTGCCCTGCCCCATCCCCTCTACCAGCCCCCGCAGCACCACTGGCAAGAGGAGGAACAGGAAGAAGGACCACAAGAGCTCATGTACGATAACCACCCTCTTTCATTTGAGTTGTTTACCACATTAAAAAACGTTTGTCGTGCCGTGAAAATACACCTCTGCTTCCTCTTGTCTCCTCATTGCCACTGCCCCTCGGTGTGTTGACAGATCTGACTGATCACTGACTTAAACGTGACTGACGTAAACACTGATGAGTGACTCATTCTCTCTCCCCTCTTTCTCTTCCCTGTCTCTGTTGCTACATGTCTTCTCCCCTCACCCTCTCGGTTCTTTTTCTCTTCCACAATCCATCTCTTGCACTGTTTATCTGCCACTTTTCCACTATCTCTCTCTCTCTCTCTCTGCCCTGCCCCCTCCCCTCTCTCAGTATCTCTGGCGTCCAGTTCGGTTGGCCCAGGGGGGCAGGTTGTTCATGTGGAAACAAGTGAGGTCGTCCTGAGGGGGGATCCACTCACAGGTTTCGGGGTCCAGCTGCAGGGGGGTGTCTTTGCCACAGAGACCCTGTCTGCTCCCCCAGTCATCCGCTTTATTGAGCCTGACAGCCCCGCCGAGAGGTAACGCGCTGAGACGCTCAACGAGTAAACAAATCATATATGGAGTCACCTTGAAATGCACTGCTAATCATTCAGCTTGGCAACAGGGGAGTGCCACCACATATGACAAAATAACTAATTTTAGCCTGATGTCCCACATCACCTGAAAACAGGAACATTACAGCTACATTTGTCCAGTGTCTGCTAAAGTAGTCAGTTGCAGTGTTTGGATTAGTCAACCTCAGGTCACAGTAACGCTGTATTTCTTTAGTAAAGGAGACCACAGTCGAAGATGTAAAGATTTGCATCTTTTTGGCATCATTTTTGAGTGTGTTTGTGATTAATCAGAGTTACTTTAATTGTTTGGAGCTCCTTACTTCTCCAGCAGTAGATTTATGACTCAAAATCAGGTTATTAGTACAGGCAATGAATCATCAGAGCTGGGTTTGTGTTTAAAAGGCCCCTGTGCACTGGTGTTTATTGATCAAGGCGATATGATACAGTCCAATTAACACATAGCACTAATCAAGCCAGTGTATGGTATCTGCCCTTGTCTTGCATGATTAATGATGGTGTCTGTGCTGGTAGCAGAGGGCCATGTCCCTTGGGCCTTGTAAAATGATTAGTGCAGCAGCAGTTGGACAGGAGTGTCTCAAGTACAGCATCCTGTTGTAGTGTTGGTCTCTCAGCGTCAACACAAGGTTAATGAATAGCACTGGTTGGTGACTTAATCTTATTTGACAGTTCTTCCGTGTTTGCCCTCGCAATTACGAGTCGGATTGAATGTGTGATTCTCTCTGTGTGTGTATGTGTGTGCGTGCACATGTGTGTGTTTGCCGAGTTGATGTGACTTTTTTTTTTTTTTTCCAAGTTCAGCTAAGGTTACTTTCTATGAGTTTACATTGAGCCTAGCGGCCATCATCCATGTGAGTCCACGTGACATGTTGTGTTAAAGTGAGTGGCACGGTGTCACTCATGTCAAAGTCATGACAAAGGAAAAACATGTCTGCTGCTGTCTGATGTTGTGGTGCAAATAGGATCCCTTTTCATCAAGTTTAATGAGGAGCAGTTGCAGCTTGAGGTGTGCCAAGCGTGTTTTTACATTAGATAGATACTTTTATTTGACCTCACCGGGAAATTGATTTTCAGCATATTCACAAAGGCATTCCATGGCAATATCACAGAGTCACCAGCAGACATTAATCAGTACTCATACGCACATCCATACATGCACCTCACATAGGTTAGGTGCAAAACGAAACAGGACAATCATAGTCAGGGAGGGAGCAAACCCCTGGATATCCTGCTTATTAATATTATTACTAATACTATTAATTTTAGCTGTCAGACTCATTCCTAACTCATTCCTAGTGTCTCTTTAACACAGTATTGTTTATACTCTGCCAGCCTGTAAAACAATACATTCTGTGTGTGTGTGTGTGTGTTTCCTCGTGAAGGTGTGGCCTGTTGCAGGTTGGGGACAGACTGTTGTCCATTAATGGGATCCCGACGGAGGACGGGACTCTGGAGGAAGCCCATCAGCTGCTGAGAGATGCCGCTCTGGCCAATAAGGTCACACTGGAGCTAGAGTTTGATGTTGCAGGTATCGCACATTGCTTGTTACCCAAGGATGTGATCAAGAACAAAAGGCAAAAACACTGCCCTCTCCCTTGGGAAATGGCAGAGTGGGAGTTTTATGTCAAAAACTTGAACTGCTGGGGGAAAAAAAACAACTTTCCTATACATTCCTGATTCTGCAGTTTAGCGTAGCTATAGTGACGGATTAGCTATTTAATCCTGCTTACATTTATCTGTGTTTTCGCTCTCAACTAGAGTCTGTGATTCCCAGCAGCGGCACCTTCCATGTTAAGCTGCCCAAGAGGAGAGGAGTGGAGCTGGGCATCACCATCAGTGGTGAGTTAGCAGAGACATCCAGCAGGGGGCAGCGTTGCTCACTTTTAGCTCACAGGCCCACATATAGTAAATCTCTTTTTTTGGATCATTCTTCTGTGATCCAAATAACTACAGATTGCAACATCACGAGGGCAAATACCTTATTACCTCCAGTGAATAATCCTGGCCTCCTACCAGCATTCATCATTACCATTTCTTATGCTGTAATTAGCTCTGAATAACACCATGAAACAAGATGGCTATGATCAAATATGATTTTATAATTTGTAATAATCATTTGTAGGCGGTGGTGCCTAACCACTTTTTTTGCACATCTTTCAAAGTTCACATTTCCACATAGTTACCACAGTTTTATCATTATATAACAGTTTTATGGCAATAATACTAATGCTTCAAGGTTTCATTTATTTCATCAGCAAGTAAGAAACCTGGCAAGCCCCTCATCATCTCCGACATCAAAAAAGGAAGCATAGCACACAGGTATGTCCCATCATCATGTGCAAGCTATCAGTACTGTGATTGTTAATGAGTGAGCACTGATATCTCATTTGCAGATTTTATTGCTCCAGCTCTGACGATAGCAAATTATATCAGACATTTTTCAAATGTCTAAATCACAGATAATGGGATGTTTCAGTGGATTCAGATGGATGAAACATCCTGGTTTTAGTGATTTCGACAGAATGTGACCTGCAACATACTTCTCTGTTCCTCTGCGGGTCACATTAGGCAGACATGACTTCTGAGTAAACAGTTCAGGGTGAACTAGGTTTTCTAGGCCTTTGTGGGATTATTCAGGAACAATATAAAATTGTTTTGGAAACCCACTGTGTAATACAATCCTAATTGGATTGAGCTATCAAAACTGGATCAGTAGGGCAGAGCAGCTACATTTCAAAAGGGCTCAGTGTTGATTAGGTTGAGGGTGAGGTTACGGTCACCCCCAAGGATCCCTGTGAGACACTATGCTAATAGGATTCCTACTGTATGAGTCAGGAGCAGCTCCACATCCCTGGTTAATAGTTGTGATCCTCTTGCTGTTGTATCTGATAGAACAGGCACACTGGAGCCTGGAGACAGACTGCTGGCCATCGACAGTGTACGTCTGGAGAACTGCACCATGGAGGACGCCATGCACGTCCTACAGCAGGCCGAGGACATGGTCAAACTCCGCATCCAGAAGGATGAGGACAACATTGGTACATTTACTCTCAAAAAACCCAACATTCCCTACCCCAGTTTCCCTGCTCAACACAATTTTCAAGGCTGCATTTTCTTTAAAAGCAGTGCCAAGTGCCATGAGAGTGACATCAGAATCAAGGGTGTATTGCTTCTTGAGTTTTATGGTTACTATATTGGTCCACTGGCGCATACCTTTATGTATGTTTATGATGAGCTGCAAAGAAGTGGCCCAACAGTTGTTCTAGACCATAATATTTGACCTAGATACCGTTATATCTTCACAGGGATAATTATTTCTTATATAATTTTTTCTGTCTGTGTGTACGTGTCTGTCTCTTTGTGTTCATTTTGTCTTTTGTCTTTTGTGTCTGTTGGTGTGTGCTGTTTCCCCATGTAGATGAGTTGGAGATGTCAGGCTCTATTATCTACACAGTTGAGCTGAAGAGATATAATGGACCACTGGGCATTACCATCTCAGGCACCGAGGAGCCCTTTGACCCCATCGTCATCTCCGGCCTCACTAAGAAAGGCCTGGCAGAGAGGTGAGGGGGCAGGACCCAGAAGTCACAAATGACAGGCTGCGGGTCGTCGTAATCATTTGAGAAGATGGTGACACTTAAATTAGTAATGGAAAGGTTACTTCGCACATCTATTTCTCAAGGCGGGTGTGTCGGAGGGCAGGATATCCAGTGAATATTTCAAAACAACAAAGATTAGTTTATCTTTGTTGTTTTAGGCTATTGAGCTCTTACGTCATGATGAGAAGGTGGTTGCAGGTGCGAGGCTACCTCCTATTTAAGAAGTCCTGCCCTTTTGAACAAACTGTGTGCCTGATGAAGGTCTAGTACCGAAACGTTGCAAATAAATTATCCTTTTCCTTGCAAGTTGGACAGTGTGCGGGTGTTTGTCTTCGACACTTAAATTAGTCCCAGGCCAGTGGAGTCTCTTTTGACCCTCTTTGGAAACTTCAAAAACTCTGTCTTGTTAAACATGGCAGTAAACAATGGCTGTCTCGTCTTTTTGTCCCCTTCTTTTCTAAAACAAGAAGCGTCTTTGTTCCTGTTTCTGTCAGCGCACTGGCAGCCTGACAGTTCTCCTGGCCCGAGCAACAGCTGAGGCCACACCGGTACTGTCTGGCATAGTCTGGTATCTCTGTCTCCTCTGCTCTCCTACCCCTGCAGGACTGGGGCCATCCATATAGGGGATCGGGTCCTTGCCATCAACGGGGTCAGCCTAAAAGGAAAGCCACTGAGTGAGGCCATTCATCTCCTGCAGATGGCCGGGGAGTCTGTCACCCTCAAAATCAAGAAACAAGCTGACCGTACGTTGGCCCTCTCTTGGTTTCATAGTTAGATGAAGTAACACTATGTTCCCTTTTTGCAGTTTGAAAATGACTGCTTGTTTATGGTTTACACAGGAAGTGCATGTGTTTCTTAATGCTGACTTGACTCAGTGGTTTTTTCCCCAGAGTGTGATGGCCGTCAGCCCTCAGAGCAGGCCGGGTTTCTAAGTGACACAGAAGATGAACTGACCGACTCTCAAAAAACCAGTAAACACTCAGAGGTCTACTCTGCCACTGTGCCCAGTATAGACTCTGCCATGAGCTCCTGGGATGGCTCCGGGTTCGACGGCGGCTACGGCAGCCAAGGTGAGGTTCACAAGCAGCAGCAGTAGCAGAAACCTTTAATGTTCCCAGGGGAAAATGGTTCCCCAGTGCGACACATTGGCCTAAGACATAAGAGGGCAGAACAAGTGACATCATATGCAAAACACAGGTGGAATCCGATAACAAATACTACAAAAACACATGCTAACACAGGCATGCCATACCATGTACCATAACATACAACATGCTAAAGTATTTCACCAGTATACTGCAAAAAAGAGATTAACATGGCATTTAGTTTCATATTTGAAATTAAAAGCTGAAAAAAAAAATCTGCCAAGAAAAAAATCTTGACAAAAGCACCATTGTGGTGGAACCAAGTATAAATATGCTGAAATATAAAAAAAAAATGCTGGAAGCAAGTTGATCAGCATTGGAAAAAACTGTTAACATCTCTTCCCACTGGCAGATTGTTTTACTCATTTTAAGAAGAAACATTTCAACGCTAATGCTACAATGCTGGTTTACCTTGAACGGTTACGTGTATTGCAACCGGGAAAAATAAAACACAAACAGGGAGGTTTACAGATGCTCATAAGTGCTGCACAAGTGAGTTGCAGTAGGGAAGTTAGAAGTATTTTGTCATGTGATTATTGCATATTATTTCGAGTGGTTTAAGACCAAAATGACTCGGGGGACTGAAGGAGAACCTGGCAGCCTATAGTCTATTTTCTTCCTCGCATCCAGTGCGATAAATGGGATTTCTCTGTGTTCAGGCACATATCTTCACAAAGCAGCTGATTTAATTCTCAATCCGAATGAGTGGAGACGCACAAAACACCGGAGCCATCCCGGTTCCAGCTCCACAGCCCTCACCCACCACACAGCCCTCTACGATGGGAGATTCACTGAGGATGAGTGGGACAAAATACCTGGGTGAGTGCACAGGCCTGATCGTCTGTCGGCCTCTTAAGTTCAGTTTCCTGCGTATCAGCATCCTCTTTTGTGTCAGTGCAGCTTTAAGTGTTTTTTTTATTCCTTTTTTTTTTTTGGTTTCACAATAGAGGCCAACCCTCATTTGCTTCATATTCTATGTATTTGATGTAGCGTTAATGTTTTCCTCCATTTGAGTTTATTGAAAGAACACACTGCAAAATTGGATTTCTTTTCTTCTTATTTTGTGTCTCATGCTTCCATGTTTTGTGCTTTTCCTATCTGTCCTTTTTTTTTCTCTTTCTCAGGTATTCTCTCTCTCACCTGCTTTACTAACTGCCCACGAGCTGTTTGGTGTTTCACATAAATACATCTTTTTCTCTGTCGCTCCTTGTCCACACCAAAACCTCAAAAAAAAAGCACGTTAAGGGCCCGAGGATAATACAGCCGTGTCTGTCACTTCACTTCACCATTTTTTCTGAACTTTTATGTCACTTGATTTCAGTTCCTGCTTTTTTGGGGGTGACATTACTTCCGTAAACCGCCATAAAGGCTTTGTCTAATCTAGCGGACTACTCAGCGTTTGAGCTGCCACAAATGAGAGAAATTATATTAACGCCTCATTGTGGTTCTGAGACATTTTCAAAGGGACTCTCCATCGTGCAGCCCAAAAACTGCATTACCCACGCTTCCTTGTAGGCAGCGCCAGCCTTCAAGACAGCTCTCATGTTCTGGTTCCTGCGTTGTCATAGATTCATCAGCCCCCCTCGTTGCCATGGCACCCTCAACCAGGAAGACAGCTTCTGGTCCCAGGCCCTGCAGGACCTCGAGACCTGTGGCCAATCAGAGATTCTCAGGGAGCTGGAGGTAGGCCGCATGTCATCCCTTCCCACCTCACCCCTCCCGCTCCCTTTCCTCCCATCTGCTTTGTCCTACTCATGTATTCATAGACCGGTGCCGGCCTAAATGACCATGCCAGATGAAGCATTATGATAATCGCCAGAGTGTGTAATCTGTTATTAAATCTGACAAGACAGGCCAGGCACCTGCTGCCAAACTGATCGAGGAAGACATTTGCACAGGGTCCTGGCCTCTAATCGGGCTCCGTGTATGAATATGTTTTTAACGGCGCCTATGTTTTAACAGCCCCTTTGTTTTGTCCTCTTGCAGGCATCCATGACAGGCAGCACTCTTAGTTTGTACCTTGAGGAGACCAAGACCCATGAGGACTCGCTCCAAACTAGAATTAGCCCCATTAAGAGGGAGGGGATCCATGACGAGCCTAAGACCAAAGGCAACCTGAACAACACTCTTGGAGCTGGGGTCATACCACGCAGGGGAAAGGGGGACCCCTCAGACATTTTGTCCCCTACTGCCCTGGAATTGCACAAGGTAGTTTGATTAGGCAGTCTGCATCACAAAATAAAAAATAACCACAATAACTCAGACACTTAGGTGTAAAAGATCTCGGTGGTTAAACTGCAGTCTCATGGCCTGCTGAACATGGCGTAAACAACAGTGTCCTTAGGGAATCTGGCTATTCCACCCACAGACGTTTGTACCTCAGTGCTTCCCTTACTTGGCACACTATGTGGTACAGTGTAACTAGACCCAGTGGAAACCATGCCAGTCAGGACTTGCAGCGTGTATATGACAAAGAAAAAACAAACAAAAACACTTAAGTGCACTTATTACATAACCTCACTTCACCAGCTGCCGGTGTGTGTTGATTACCATCTTCTCACCGCATGCCGCGACCCCAGACTGTGCCGACCTACCACCTGAGACGTCACACTCCTCCAGGCAGGTCACATTTGGCTTGGGCTGCAAGTTACATAATTGTGTTGTGACCCTGCAGTTCAATTGGCCCCGACCTTGGAAACAGTATCTTTTGGTCTCTGTAATGTGGAAATAAAAAATATTTTGTGTTGACATTTCTCACTCGGTATCTTTGAGCATTATCTTGGCTGGTCTTTTTCCACCTCAGATCTGTTGTTGGTTACGGGTAAACCTGCTGAACATGGAAGAATTTAGTGAGGCGTGTGGCTGTTGAGCAGCTTCTGTTTTGTATGCATTTTAACAGCCTGCCCACAGAAATTAAAGGAAACAGCACTGGCTTTGTTCCTCTTTTTTGCACTGTTCTTCATGGTGCTATGGTGCTGTTTACTGCACTGAGCTATGATTGTCTATATTCTCTTTCCTAGTCTACAAATGAGTGAGCTGTTAAGTAAGAAATGCTATACAGTATGCGCAAGGCATATATGTATCTCAAATCTTGAAAGGCAAAGTAAAAATTTTTGTGTGTGTTTATTGAGCTATAAACTTAACACTAACACTAAGGGCCTTCTGTGTTCACAGGTTACCATAAGAAAGGACCTTGAGAGCCGTGACTTTGGTTTCAGCGTATCTGATGGACTCCTGGAGAAAGGTGTTTATGTCAATATGATCCGCCCGGACGGCCCGGCCGACCAGGCAGGATTGAAATCCTATGACCGCATTCTACAGGTATTTTTTTATGTCAACAAAGGTCATCACTTGGGGGAAAAAATACCTTGGCATGACACATCAGTGCTTTATCCAATTCACTATGTTCTGAAAATGAATTAAAGTGAATTAATTGATTGTAATCTTCCAGGTGAACCGTGCAAGGACCAGAGACTTGGACTGCTGTCTGACTGTACCCCTCATCATTGAAGCAGGAGACATCTTGAACTTGGTCATTAGCAGGAATCCACTGGCAGCAGCAGACGCCGCGCCGCGCGAGGACTGCGAGGACCCCTCGAACTCACTGTTATGTTTTCCAGAGCACAGGACCAACAGCATCGCCCTGTGACCAAGGTCATGGATTCCTGGCATAGGCACTAGCTTTTGAAATACTGTATCACTACGTGACACTGAGCACAGTGAGGTTTGTTGTATTGTACCTCTTACACGTTCACACTCAACACGTTCAAATGAGCACAGACACCCAACACAGAGCAGCCGCTGACTTGCGCAAATGCATTCTAGCAAAGAAAACACGCTCCTTCATGTCAGGCCCACTTGCAAGCGTCACTCACTCACTGAGACACTCACAAGTGTGGGCATTCACTATTGCTGGTTTTAGTCACTGTGCTCACATGACGCAGGCCAGAGGAGGCTCTGGCTACAAGGCCGTCCCCCCAAAGGCAAAGCCAAATGCAGAGTTATATAACAAGGAAGTCATAGCTTGTGACAGGACAACCACACAGAAGCATCAACGCTGGAGAAATTCAAAACACAGCACATACACGCAGGGCATAAGTCTAGTATCTTTTGCTTCGATGGGTTTACGTTATTATTAAACATCAGAGTGAAATTGATCCTCTGTAATTTGTCACCCCACGCACAGATGCACATATAAAGCGCCATATGCATATATTACGCACACACACACACACACGCATGCACAAGCACAGGGTGTAAGCGGACACAAGGTTCAAGGCATGTTGTGCTGGTTTATTATTTCAGCCATGTCTTGGCTCACTGCCATCTTTTCTAGGCTCATCAGCCCCCTTCACTGCCTGCCCCAGAGACAGGACGGTGCCTCCAAATAGTAGGTACAATGCTCACTGCTACTTGCCAAGTATCATAAACTATTTTAAAGCCCCTGGTATCTTCATGTCAGGAATGTTTGTGAAAAGAGGCTATGCCCTGTCTGTTTTTAAATGGTTGTCATGCAATGCATAAATAATTTCTTAATGGTTGAAAAAGCAACTGCAGTGTTCAGGTTTTTTTTTTCATTTTTATTTTATTTTCTTAATGACCCTGCAAAGGTATTGTTGGTTGCCAGGTACACATTTTGCACAAAGTTCTTTGTTACACTATTTGCACACCTTTTTTGCCTGTGAGTTGTTTTTTTTTCTTTACACTGAAGTTTGCTTTGCCCTGACACCGCTTTAATCTCCCTATTATGTTCATGAGGCCACAGTCTTCCTTTCACTTGATCGTATTTTCACATTCATTATGTGGGCCTGGCTGTATGTAAACATGTTTCGTAAGGAAATGTACCAGTATGACTTAACAGTGGCACTGAATCTATGAATCACTGTGTTGTTGCTAATGGTCTGTTAAGTGAATTATGTCTTGCCAAATGTGAGATGAAATGCCTTTCACTTTTGAATAATGAATGATTTTCTTGTTTTCCGTCGAGCACACTCATTCTTTAAAGGCCCAACTCTGCGTATGCTCAGACTAAGTATCAGTTAGCCGTCCCTCTCTACAGTAGCTGTTTCTCTTACCATGTCTATAAGCATGTCAAGCATGCATAGAAATTGTCCTTTAACAAAATTTCCACTGTCACTGACGGTGGGGGAAAAAAAATTGGAGTGATCTGTCTGGCTCCAATAGAAACTTTGTGAGAGTGTTTCTTTTTTATCCTGATATTAGGTGTTTTTATAAAGCTCTTGCGTAACAAATCTGGCCTGCTTACCCAGCTGCCTCGGTGGAAATAAGATTATTTGTTTCATTTCATGTATTGGCTGATGTAAAGATGTTGTGAGATAGCAGAGTTTCACTGTCCCATTTAGAGCCGCCTTGGATGCTTATTAATCCTTGGGACAGTTTTTTCATTCTGCTCTCAGACTCATGTCTTCTATTAAATGTTGTATACAGCGACCTATTTTTAAGGTTTCATATTGATTTTGTTACCCTCTCATCTGTACAGTGTCTCCCTCATGATAGTGTTTTATTTTTCTTTACATGCACGTATAGTTTCCTTATGTAAGGTGTAATACTGAATGTCTTTTTTTTTCTTTTTGGTTTATCTCCACATCCTCCCTGATGTAACTCTTAATACACTTAGACAAGTATCGGTTCAAAGAAACCTGTAAGATAAATAGGATATTTTATTTTTGTTATTTTTATTTAATTTATTTTAAACTAAGAAATGTTTCTTTTTATTAAAATAAAGATATGAAAGTATAGTTGTTTTTGCTGTAAGTGTTTCAGCAGTGCAGTGTTTAATTTGTCCTGCCCCACACAGATTTCCCACACTGACCCGTGGATTATGTCAACAGCTCTGTGCTATGCTAAGTTTTTGTTGGAGATTTTCGCTATTTATCTGTGCCTGGGTTTGTGCTGCTCCTGGTGTGATAGAGCGTGTCAACTGACAGGCCAGTCACTGAATGGGCTAAACATAACTTACAATGCCAACAGTCCTATTCTTTATACCAGACACATGCCCAAATAAGCCAGTCCCATCTTTGTGGGTGAGATGTCAGTGCTTTTTCCA
>OMLB01018768.1:65258-75772 GCA_900302555.1 Myripristis jacobus | reverse complement strand
TTTAAATGAATTGGAAAAAAAAAAAAAATCTTCTAATTTCAGTGACACAGACTTAAATAACTGAAGTTCAAAAGGTCCAGATGAACATAAAGCTTTTATTATTATTATTATTATTTTTTTTTTTGTGAAACATAAAAATCAAACAGAAGTCGAAGTGATGCATTAAATATCAAAGTAACGTGTTGAATCACAGGCAGGCCAAATCCATAGAAACTGAATTTTCTATGGCCAAGTTACTGTAAAGCACAATCAGAAACACAGGACAAAAAAAAAAACAAAAACATGGAAATAAAACACATCTCAAAGTTACATTAAAATGCCACTGAAAACAGGCAAACAAACAAACAAACAAACAAAGATTATTACATTTTATTGGTAGGGGGGACGCTGATTGTCAGTTAAATGAAATGGCTTCCATGCAAGATGTTACTGACGAGCTCCTTCACAGAAAAAAAATTAAGGAATCGACAAGTTTAGGGCAAGAAATGACCCGTAAAAAAGGCACATTTCACAACTCCATACGAGAGTCATCAGAACTACATTTACTACGTTCAAAGTTTACCCACTCGCTCACAAGGCGACGCACAAACACAACCATGCGCACAGTCGTTCCTTTAGTCTCTACATACATTTATGACGACCCACTCGGGCTGATTTTACTTTACATTGTAATCCGACACACCGAGCCGCTCGTTCCATCACAGTCTGGGGAGAGGGGAAACCAAACGGCAACAAACGGGAAACGGCAAAGTAAACATGTGAGTGACGATGGGGCTGATGTGATATTTCACGTACAGCCGCATGCAGGTAACCACTACAGGGTCCCAACGGCCTCAAACACCAGACCACGACCGACAGGCAGGGTCACAGTCACATACAGGTAAACATAATCTCTGTTTGCACGAGACAATCCAGTGATTTGAGTTTAATCCCACGCCAATCTGCCATGCCTGCAGCTACAGATGAACCTCCAGTGACGGTGCCGCATGCTGGTGAGGACAGAAGTCGCCTGCAAATCATACATAACACCACCAGATAGAGGTATCTCATTAACCCTCAGAGATGCCACAATGCAAAACTTACAGCTGCAACGCCGGAAAATGCTCTCAGTATGGCACGTTTCCCTCAGCGACTGAGCGATGCCACGCTGTCTGTGGTGCATTTTTAATCCGCTGCAACTGAAGTGACACTGGCATCGATCCATGGTATCAGGATATCACTGAGGACCAGAAAATAACATCTGAACGCTTTGTTTACGAGGCCGCTAAACATTAACATATGCTCCTGGAAACAAGTAACTGCCAAAGGCAATAGTGTGCAAACTTGTGCAATGTTGCAAGTGGAGGGTGCAAAATGTCCATGAGAGCATTTTTTTTTTTCCTTTTTACACCATTAGTGTGCTCAGACAGTAAGAGCTTTCCTTTACCGTCGCTAAACCGATTCAGCCGTTTAGAGAAGAGGCATTGATCGATTTGGCAGCGCTATCAGCGGCGACGCTGACAGGATCACGGTTTACATCTTCAGATTCGATACGTTTGTGCGCGTCCACGTCTTCATGACTCTACTGGCACATGGAAACACAGAAAAGACGAACGGGCGATAAAACCACGAAAAGGAACAGAAATGCAAAGAGTTAAGTGCAATGATGAAGTTCACCAACATACTGTAGGCACAACCCTGAGAGGAAGCGGTCAACAGTGAAAGGGCATTAGAGAACAGCAGAGAACACAAATGAAACACATTTAAACTTCACAGAAAAAAAACATCAGCCAGCTAAAGGTTTTACGTTTTGTCAGCATCTGTAAATCGGTGTGTATTAATATTTGCGGTGCCTTGTTGAGGTCGCAGCTCGGCCTCTGCTGTTAGCTGCTTCTAACTTGCGCGCGGCCCAAGTTGAACTGCTGTAGATTACTGGCCTGACAGGTTTTTAGGGTGTGTGATGGATCCAATGTGAGGCTGACAGAGTCATGAATGGGTGCTGAGCAGTAAAAGATGGCAGACATGCCCTGTGTGTGAACTACAGATGTGTGTGTCGGGTGATAAACAGAGATTGAGCTCTTCCTCGAGGCCTATCTGTCAGTGGATCTGTCATGGAGGGAGCTTCATTGTTCACAAGGGGAAGACGAGATCGGAGGCAGCCACCAGTGAAGAATGTATAAATGTCAGCCACAAAAGACTGATTATCCCTGATTCATTCATTTTTTTTCCTTCTGTTGGTTTCTGTTCCAACTTCATTATTAAGCTGTGTAGAGGCCATGCGATTTTACAATGGAACATGAGCGTGCGGTTGACAGGTTCTTTTTCTTCGCGCCACTGTGCTCCCACAATTGCTTTAATATATTATGTTCAAGTTGAATTTTGCTGGAACGTTCTGTCCTGAAAGTCTGCGACATCAGTTATTCTGCTCATACTCCCATACACCCTTTCTCCTCCTCTCTTTATTTGAGATTTCGGCGAGGCATACGGAAACGACGACGAAAACATACAAGCCTCATCAGCTGTCCGCAAGACCACTTGGATACTTGAGAAGTTAAAAAAAAAAAACAAAAAAAACAACAGAACAGTTGAAGTGCAAAACCTTGCGAAAATCTTAGATTGTCCAGCTTATGTCAACAAAAGCACCCTCTTAACCAATAAGCCGTGTCCTTTTCTTTTCCCTTTATCATGCACTGTTGTTGTCTTCCAGCTTTTATGCCTGTCCACAATCACAAGACATTTGGTCCCTTTCAACAAGTTTGATAAATTACTATTAATTAACAATAAACATACATGCTACAGGAGTCCCATAAAAAGGCACACTGTCCAACCAGTAGCAAGTTCAGTAAGGCCTCGGGTACAAGAGCAAAGAGACTGACCAAATGACAGAAAAAACAAAAAAAATGTCAGTTTTTAGAGCGGTGTGTCGTCCTCATTTCTTGGTGTCATTGAGGATGATGTTGGCCGTGACAAACATGAGGCAGAAAGTGGCCCACACCACAACAAACCACACCCAGAAGGAGTGGCGGAAGGGGGACCGGTGCGTGTTGACGGCATCTCTGCCCACCACGGGCTCCAGGTGGCGCCTGCCGTAGTACACCAGGAGGGCGGGGATGACGTACTGGATGCCTGTGCCGGCGTAGGCCCCGGTGATGCCCACCAGGGACTCTAGATTGTGGGTGCAGAAGGCCACCAGGATCGGGGGTATTAGTGTAATGAGGGGGAAGACGACGCGGTCCACCACCCACGGGTACGTGCCCCCGTCCCGATGGAACAAGGTCTTCCAGTTGTTGCGCAGCGTGACGGCGATGATGGGGAAGTTGGTGCTGATGGTGAAGACGGGGAACAAGCCCAGGAAGTATCGCAGGGCGGGAATGTTCAGCACGTTGCAGTTGTCTGTGAAGTTGAGGGTGTACATATCGTGGAGCAGAGCGCTGTCGAAGCAGAAGATGGCGGTGAACGAGAGGAGCACGTAGAAGCCCAGGATCAGAACGTAGTCCGACAACACCAGGGCGCTGACGTGCTTCTTGTTGGAGATGGGCGTGATCAGGGAAGGCAGGGAGTGCTGGCACATGAAGGAGTAGACGCACACCCCGAACAGGTTGGGCACCCCAGAGATGGAGGCCATCGGCGGGTGGCCCTCGCCCGGGCCTTTGGCGATGCGGATCAGGGCCAGGATGATCATCATGGTGAACGCTGTAAGACACAAGCAGAAGAGAAGGATTTAGCAAATTACCCGTTAAGGTGACGACGCTGACAGGCCCATAAACCTCCTGCACATGAGAGCTGGTGAGGAGAAACAAAGCATTTAGTCTCAAATCAAACTTTAGGTGGAAGGTCTCTTTTTTTATAATGATAGCCCATCTCAAAACCATAATTCAGTCGACACTACTTCACCGAGGGTCTTTCCACCACTTTAAAAGTAAAAAACTGGCCAAGTCTGCAAAACACATTATAAGTAGAAAGTCTCGCAGGATGTTGAAGGCTGAAATTAGCAAAGATGTGTACAATAATGCTACCCCCCCTCAGCAAATTTATCTTAAATAACACCCACACACACACACATACTGTATATACATGCATACATATTGGCTTTAAGTCTTTTGCTACTATGCCTGAGCTTAATTAGTGTGTGCCCAGTGCCAATATCTGACCCTGTGCACGGCAACAGGACACGGCCTGGCGGTTTAAGCGTGAGCGGCTGACGGGTTATCCATCCTGGGTCAACTTGGGGCCAAACCCTGGAATGATCCCTTTATCTAGCCTTTCCCTAATCCCACCCACTTCTACCCCTCCCCTCCTTTCCTCACTCGTCCATCCCACTATGTGCCTCCTTCATTACTCCACTACTGTTCAAAAAAAAAAAAAAAAAAAAACCTTTTAAGGGCGGACGCCTTTCTCCATTGCTAATCTGAAAGCGATTAATGTTGACAAGGAAGGATCGTTCATGTCCTAATGGGCTGCAGGCGAGCGCTGAGCTGGTCGGGACAGGACGAATTCAGCTTCCTCTGTGCGGACGCACTCGTCACAAACAGCCGCCGGACCGTCTTCAGCATCACACCGACAGGAAGGGGTGACATTCATCTGACTTGAACGACATTGTGCCACCGTCTTCTGTATGAGCCTGTTCTCCTCTCCCATATGAACCATGCTGCAGGTAGCATTTTGTAATACCAGTATATCATATATTTTACACACTGTGATACCTTTGTATATTTACTGTGAATAGAAAAGACTATGGGTGATGATTGGTAGCCAGCAGTACGGTTCATGCTGGTGTTTTCTGCTTTAAGCCTTTCGCTCCTTCCCACATTGAACTCCCTTTGCACTGGAAGAATGGCGGAATCTCCCTTTAAGCCATAAAGCAAAACAAAATGTTTACTATGAAAAACAAAAAGGCGACACGCGGTGTAAAGTGCGATGTACGGGGGGCTGGTAGAGATCTCCTCTTTCCTTACAGAACTTACGCTGAGGTCTCAAAGTGAATGTGGTAATGTTTTATTGATTTTTAAACACATTTTCAGCGAAGAAGCTAATACGCCTCCTGTGATTAAATGACCCAGAAACGTGAAGCATAAAAAGCCAATATAAAATAAGTCACTGGAGACAGGTGATGCAAGAGGAGCCGCCAATGCGCACCTACCTCCCAACCGTTCCCAGTGCATCTCCAATTGATTTCTGCGCGTGCACGAGCATGAGCGTCTGTGAAAGGGGAGCGCCGAGCGTGGCAGGCAGTCTTGTTATGGGCTAAAAGTCATGCGGCCCAGTAGGCCGTCTCACCTCCACGCGAGCTCTCGGCCCGTGACACCGAGAGGTTCGTCACGGCCCCCCTGTGGCCAGCAGCCAGCTCCTCAGCTTTCATCATCAAGCTGCCCTCTAAACACAGGGTGACATTTAGGGAGGATGAACGATGCCACTCCAGCCCGTAACTTGCACGCGCGCAGGCGGACGCCATCACTATCATTCAGCACCGCTGTGTGGTGTGGGGTGCTGCATGACTGAGAAGACCTGGATCTCTGTTGTCCTTGATGCTATATATATATATATTTTTTTTTTTGCTGACGCCGCTGTAGCTGCTCCCGGTAAGTGAGCAGTTATGGCATCGGTGTCTTGCTAATGAGCACTTTAAGAATCATGGCTGTTGCGGGGATCAAACCTGTGACCCATCTGTTAAGGGATATTTTGCCACTAAGCTGCTGTGAAATTTTGGCTATATTCACACTGGAGCTGGAAGTGTCCCAGTTCTTTATTATTCCTTCCATCGAGCATCGCAGAGCGTAGACTGTTCACACTGATCAGTGTGAACAGGTGAAAGCAGAGGGAGGAAAGAAGGGGAAGAGAGAGTGAAATGAAGAACGCCTAATAGGTTTATGTCAAGTTACGTCTTATGAAAATATAAGGAAAGAAAAAACACATCTGCCAGCTCCGACGCTCCGCTACCAGCAGCAGAAACAGCTCAGGGGAAGTTGAGGGTCACGGGGAAGCCTGATGGAAACACTTTATAATAACCATTATTAATAAATAGCTAAACTTTAATAAACAGTTATTTTACCGTTGACAAACAACAGAATGATTCTTTCATTCATTTTATTAATTTAAAACCTCGGAAAACACACTGAGGGAGAATACTCATTTTCAATGGAAGAAAACGCGACTGTTAGGGGCCTCGAACCTGTGACCCCTCTGTTCCGGGACAGTCTCTCTAACCACTGGCACGACTCGCCGTGCCACCATGGTCTCGGGATCCATTTGAACCTACAGGATCACGGACGCTCGCACGCAGGGCTTGAGCGAGGGATCAGACGATGACAAATTCATCTGCGGGGTCACAGTCAGGAGAGGGCCTTTGTCCCTCTGCTCACACGGGGTCTGAGCTCATCGGGGGCGCACAGGACACATCCCAGCCCCGGTAATGGCGCTCGGTGAAAAGTGGTATACGCCGGGAATGTAAAGTTTTAAATGGGGCTCTATTAATCTGCTACTGTGTGCTCTGGCAGTGGCACTTTAATGTATGTCAGGGGGATAAAATTCAGTCCAATTACCAGGGACACTCTGTACTGAAGGAAGGAGAAACTGTGACGAATGATAAAGGTATTCAGTACAGAGGCTGGTGTCTGTGGAAAAGAAAAATTAACAATTAACAAAAAGGAGAATGGATGCTTACAGCAGAGGGAATTATGAGGGAACCAAAAAGTACAGTGATGAAGCAGTTTTTTTTGTTGTTTTTTTTTAAGCAAAAGAGGAGACAGCTTCATATCTCACCCACAGCACTTTCCACAGAGTTGATTCAGAACGGATGCTAAACACACACACACACACACACAAGTGGCCAAAGTCCCTAAATCTGTTGATGACTTTGGGCACAAGTGGTCAATACTGAATGGATTTCTGGCGCTCATCCAGTGTAATGTGGCCGTGGGGGAGGCATGCCCACGGAAATGTCTCCGCACTCCCACCTCAACGCTCCTTAAATAGAGAGCGGGTCAAACGCCTGGGCAGCAGACCAACCTTCAAGGACGACGGCGTTACAACACCTCGGCTACAGGTGTCTGGGAAAGTTCCCAAAGACGTCAACCATGCGACTGCACAAAAAAATAAATAAATAAATAAAACCCCGTCATCACCTGTACTGTACACGCAAAAGCAGCGCCTGGCTCGGTGTTCTGCCACAGCAACGATTCATATTTTTTGAGTTTGTTTTCACTGCTTTGTCTGAATTGATGTCATGGGGTAACCATTAGGGCTGGTCAACATATCGCGATCACACAGTGTTGATATTGTGATATGAGAACAGATATCGTCTGGGATTTTGGATATCATAGTACTGTGATGTGGTGTAAGTGCTGTCTTTTTCTGGTTTGTAAAGGGATGCGATTTTCTGAACTTAGGCTGTTCTAACTCTGCTCTTACTCCTCATATTCACCTTACTAATGTTTATGTTTATATTTATAAAGATTATAAACATTGCTAATACTTAATAAAAATCTTATGGTGTAAATATTTTGTGAAAACACCAGTAGTCATCCCTACAATAGCGATACTGAGTTGTTCATTCAAAAATATTGTGATATTTGATTTTGTCCATATTGCCCAGCTTGGGTAATTATTATTTGTGAGTCTAAGGTCAGGGATAAACCCCGTTATGTCCTATATGAGAATTGCTATGACAGAGACATGCATATTCCTCCTCTGCATCACTCGCCGCCTCGCTCCCCCAGAGACAAACGTCCACAATGTGTGAAAGAGCCATCAGCACCACCCATCTGTCTGCTACAGATAGGTTACATTCACTCCCTTTGGTCCCCTGCTCTCGCCTTCAAACTCTCCTGTCTTCTTCTCCCCTCGCTCTCCCCAGCCACCTGTCTGTCTGCTGTACACTGAGCAGGAGGAAAAAAAAAAAATACAGGAAAGGAGCAGTTCTCCTTCCTGACATCAACGGCTGCAGTCTGTACAGGAAGAAAGAAAGGCAGGGGGCTTTTAATTAAGAGTGCCTCAGGGTGGCTGGGCACCGCCACATTACCTAACGCACATTTTGCCGGGCGAGCCAAGATTACACTGCTGCAAGAAAGCCTTTAAGAAAAACTACGACATTGGATAGTGATTTTCTAATTGTGCACTGAACGATTTCACGACAGCCTACACTGTAATGTGGTAAGGAAGAAAAAAAAACAACTTGATGTTAACAAGACACAACGCACAGCTGATACGGAGATGCTGTGACTTCAGTAAAGCAGCTCTCATTGTGCTTAGGTGTGGGAGGGGGCATGCCAAAGTGTTCACACTAAAAAAATCTCCTTGAAAAATCAGGGGGGAGGGGGCAGTGGCAAAAGAGGAACACGGCAAAAAGTCTGCCTGTTCGGTCGGGGCTTCAGATGGGTTTAAGCTGTGAAACCGCAGATTTCTACGGAGGTTCGTGTTTTTAAGAAGACTCACTGGGGAGATGTCCTCGCGTAGCCCCGGCCACTGCACTGCCAAAAGGAGTAAAGCCTCAAGAATTGATGATGATGATGATGATGATGGCAAAAGGTTAGGACTGCTCATCCGGCATCAACAACTCGAGCTGCTTTCTGCTTTCCTTTCTCAGGGCATAATGCATCGGGTGGCATGGGCCAATGAGGACACACTGGTAACCATGTGTGACACTTAAATGTGATTACAGCAGGTACAGTGTGGGGAGATCACCTGCCGACTCGCTGCTGGAGTAAAATATGCTTCCTGCTGATTCAAATCAAAATACTGGCCGTTATGTCACGTAGGGAAATAATGCAATGGAAAGCACACGGTGGCCCATAAATGCTCTGGACTGGGGCTAATAGGATGCTTCCGTGTAAAAGTTAACATTTGAAATACTAAAATCCCCAAATCCCTCCTAATTGTGCAATAACGTACAGCACAACACCCCCTCTCCCCACCAATAATCCACAAGGCTTTATGCTTATTAAGGGCACAGACTCATTTGTCTTACTTAAGGCGCAGGAACCAACTCCTTATCTTTCAAACAAATTGAAAGTCAATCAGATGGTAGAGAGGAGCTGAATGCCGAGATCAGAGCCAGCAGAATGAAGCCTTTGATAATGTGCTCATTTGTCACTGACGCTCAGCTGCATCATGCGACATGAGGTAGGCAAGCCATGGCGGCCCGTGAGGATTTTATCGCACTTACTGCGCTTTCTGTCTATGAATCTCAATGCTGAGGCACGGCGGAGTCGCCAAGTGAAAGCAAATGATCAGCTCGACTGCCTAAGAACGCCACGGTTAAAGAAGAGTGTAAGAACACGGTAAATCCAGCGCAGTTAGTGAGTCGTTTTTTTTTAATCTTTGAACATTTTTTCATCCAACCTAGCAGGCATTACTGTTGCCCAGCGCCGGCATGTTCTTCTTGCTTATTATGTATAGCCAGAGAGAAATGGGCCTTGATCTTAACATGCTCTTTTCAAGGGCACCATGCCATTGACTTCTTGATGAAGTCTCCTCTGACGCACCTCTATCCCACTTACTCTAATCCACCTATGCGCAATTCTCCTCGCCTCACCATGGACCCTGCACGAGACTCATTCATTTAGACGCGTTGAGCCATTTACCTCATGTGATATCTCTCAGGATATGGTGATTACTTAGAGTTTCAGATCGACTCTCTCGGCCCTACGCGCCTGCCGATGCTTCCCCCCCCCCGCGCACTCATGTGATGGCAGGGACTGAGCGAATTGAGCAGGTGTCAAACAGCCACATATCATGTCCACATTACCAGTGCCCATCCATCTCGCAGCCTGTGATTTATATTACTTGGATGGGGACGGCAATGACCTTGTGGGGAATGCTTCAACTTAACAACCCTCCAGAGCGGCCTCTTACAGCTGTATTCTCGCTGGTAGCAAACAAAGCTGTTGCTGTTAAGCCAAGGCTGGCAGACACTCTCAATGCCCCAAGGAGTCACTGACTGCCTATGGAAAAGGACTCGGAAGCAATCCCGTAAGAGATGGCATCGCCGCACTCAATTAATGAGTAGAAAACGGCTGAGAGTGAAAGGTGATGAATCCGTAATGTGGCACGGCACGCGTGAGAGCTGTAAGTTGAGGCACAGTCCTCTGAGAAAATGACGTGGACACTTTAAGCGTTTCCGCGATGGCAGTGAAAAGGCAAACGACCTCTCCGGTTGTGCGTTATGTTGGATGGAAGTGCCGTTACAGCGACAGCATTTTAAACACTCAAGAAAAACACCGTACGCCAAACGCAATTCAAGGTCCTCGAAGAGTTGCTCGTGTGTCATCTCATCTCATTTGCCAATTTAAACAACCGCACCTCCAGTGGTTCTGGAGCATGGCAATCATCCCATCATTAATTAGAGCAGACAATCCCTGAGCACTCTTGGATAGTTGTCCGCGGTAATGAGCAGTTTCAGCTTTTTGCACAGTTCTCACCACGATGTCACGCTGCGGTAGACTTCTGTATGACAGCCCGCCGGGTCACAGTTATCAGGGCTGGAGCTAGCGGGGCGCTGCTGCTGCGCGTGGCGGGCTGCCGGGTGATAGTGGCCGGCT
>OMLB01018768.1:20497-65238 GCA_900302555.1 Myripristis jacobus | reverse complement strand
TGGCTTGCCTGGTAACAACAAGCCCTGTAATCTCAGATAGGGCTATCAGGAAACACAGCACAGAGAAACACAGCAGCCGGCCTTCTGTTTTGCATCCTCATACTGTGGCTCGGGCTCACAGGGCTGAGCCAGCACAACTCCATGACATTATCTGCAGGCTTCATGAAAACATCAATTAGTCCACTCGCTCAGCCGTGGCTCTGCAAATTGCACATCACCCGCCGATAAGATGTTAAATGCACCTGCCTCTATTACAACACGCGAAGGCGGTGCCACGGCGCAATCTGCAGAGTTCACAACGTCTTTCAAAACAAGCCGGCCTAAAACCACAGGCCGCAGAAACAGGCATGCTTTTTTTGTTTTATTTAGAACTTGAGGATAATTTATTCGGTGGTACACGTCAACAATTACCACCATTAGAAAGACTGTAGGACTATGAGAGAGTGAGCCCTATGTCTGAATTTTAGCTTTAATGCTGAGTGTGTGCACAAGGTCTAAAGTGTGATTAAATATTTAATATTAATCTACAACA
Organism: Myripristis jacobus; assembly: GCA_900302555.1. Taxonomy (NCBI): domain Eukaryota; kingdom Metazoa; phylum Chordata; class Actinopteri; order Holocentriformes; family Holocentridae; genus Myripristis; species Myripristis jacobus. The sequence goes on along the minus strand of OMLB01018768.1, from coordinate 64,706 downwards.
GTTGAATATATTTGCGAGTGGATATATAGTGGAGTGAGTTCTGACTGTATCTATATCTGTGTTAGGACAGTCAAATGTAAACTGACACACAGCCTAACCTAAGTTCCACTGATTACTGTGGTGCAAATGACTGATTTTTAAGGCATTTATGAGAAAAAAAATCTTTTGAAATGTATGACTCACTAGACAGCTTTACATTTTTATTCTTGCCGCCAACCCTCTCCAACCAGTAAAAGGAGACAACTCTCAGGTGAACAAGGTACAGAGATCAACAGCTGTGATTAAAAGCTTAGTTACTAGCTGCTGAAACCAGACTGACAAGGGGGACACCCAAACATTCACCATCACCCTGGGATTCATCTCGGCAGGAAACCAAACATCTCATTACAGAAAGAAACAACCATCAGTACCGAGCAGGGATGGACAGTGGCAGTAAAACAACAACACCAACGTGAATACTGGCAACATCCAAAAGAGTCAGATGCTTGCTGGTTTTTCCCCCGTCTGTAAAAATTTTAATAATGTCAAACAAAGATAGATTTTTCCTTGCAAAACCCAGTCCTTGTCAGTGTTTGCATTAAGTATGCGCAGCTTGATACGGAACAGAATGATTCATCCCAACCTGGAGTTTTTTTCTTAAATGTAATTTTCAGGACCTCTGAACTGTGGTTCTGCTGTAAGGTTCATTAAGACGTGGCCATATTTCACTATCCCCCTGTGGGCTGCAAGCTCCGGACCAACTCAAGTCTCTACTCAAGCAGCCACCAGAGTCCCCTTGACCTTCAAAAACAATATTTTCCTCCCTCACTGATATAAAATGGCACCGGGTAGCTCTGAATATCCCCGAGGGCGCTTTCTCAGCTCTGTATACTTTATTCTAGTAAACCAAGACCATCAGATGGATGATGAGAGCCCTGGATCACTGAGGCTGCAAGGTCTCTCCAACGTCCACACAGTCTGCGAGGTTATTTGGAGCATAAAATATATATTTTTTGACCGTTTAAAATTTGTGTTTAGTGTTTTAGATGAAAAAAAATCCCCCTTTTGTTGCAAACATCACAAATGTAAAGCTTTTACAGCCAACACACGTGTAAAAACGTGTTAAGCTGCAAAATAATGCTGGCCCTTGTGAATAAAAAGCTCAGACTAGATATTTCAGATTGACAAATAATGCTGTCAACCAATAAATCACAAAGTAAACAAAATCAGCGGTAGGATGACAGCGTTCCAACAGGGAACACAACAGTGAAATTTCAAAATGTACTTTCATGCTTCTCCAGGGAAATAAAACTGACATTGCTCTTGGAATGCATGATTTCCACCTCCATCCATATCGCATGGAAGGAAGAGTAATACATTGCCCAATGGAGGCTACGCAACTGTCTATGCATCCTGGGGGAGACAGATGAAGGGTGATTAATACTCATTTGCTAAGTGAGGGGTCTCTCTGCTCGTTGCCTTCCACTCATACCACTCAATATCAATTAAGGCGTGGGCTCTTAAGCCCTTTACTCTTGCCAGCCTTACAGTGGTGGTCTTGTCTTGGGTGGTGATAGAGATCCCTTCTCACAGAAGGCTGTAACACAGAGACAAGGACATTATGGTCTAACATAACTTCCTGTTAGCAGTGGTATAAATATGTCCAGGAGGTAGCACATAGAGCCCTGTAAGGATGATCAGACCATCTCGTTTGGAGTGATAATCTGACACTGAACATCAGCAGCACATAATAATAAACTTTATTTATATAGCACCTTTCATGCAAAGATTGCAGCCCAAAGTGCTTCACAGCACGTAGTAAATTAGGCATGGATGTTGGGAAAACAGATAAAATGTCTGGGTTTTAGTAGAAGTCAAGATGAGAAATTAAAGGCTTAGCAATTAGCTGACACTATGGCGTCCAATATCTCTGCTCGTGCACTACAACACTCAACACAAGATTTGACTTTGGCATCAGTCAGTGCTGGGGAGTCTGAAGCGACTGTATCACAAATTATTAAATAGACTTAAAGAGCAGGTTTGCCTTAACAAAGACATGAAAAATTATTTCCCACACATGAATTGGCAGAGGTATTTACCACTCAGCTTGTGTTAGCCATGTTTCTTCCAAAAGCAAGCTCTTTATATCACCTGGTGCTGGGTAGGGTACTTCTTAAAAACTTTTTTTCACAATTTAAAGTCAGTTTTAAGTCTTAAGATAGAAGTAGATTAGTATTTACCTGATACATTATTCCTCACTTAAGATGGTTTCCTGCTTTTTTTCTTATTCCATTTGGGTAACGTGCATATAGACTCAAACCACAATTCAACCCACAACAAACAACTTTTTATGATTTTCTTGTTTGCATTGCACAGACTTAGACGTTGGTTCACTGCAATTTTAATACTAGCTTGAAGGCCAAATTGCCTTCATCGGGCAGTTTACAAAGACCATGTTTACCTACCAAGAGGAACCAGTGGGTGCGAGACACTGGTGACAAAGTTAAAATCAAAACAACAGTAAACAAGCATTCCCCCATTAATGATTCAGAGCCTGCTTTGGGATACTCTAACAAATATGTCACCTTATTTTGACCTCTAACTGTAGTCTTCCCATTTCATAGAAGGGTGGTACTACTGTAAGAGCTAAAGAGTTGCACAATGTGACCAAAAGACTGGACCCCAAAACCCCGGGTTATAAGAGAGGTGCCACACCGTCCCAGGCTAATAGCTTCTCAATAAACGGCGGCATGTCACAGGCGGAGCAGCAGCAGGCAGGCACACCATCACTCATGTTTTGTGTAAAAAATAATGCGGGAGGGCTCACTAGACAAGAAAAGGTGGCTACAGTTGAGTGACGACGACAGCGGCAAGGCCAGGGCCAAGAGTGAGTGGCAAGGACTCGACACACAAACCAGCTGCTAACCTTGACACTCACGACAGCACAGTCCACTTAGCGCTGCTCATCCACAACGCCACGTCCTCCCCGCAGGGCAGCGCAGAGAGCGACTGCAGACGCACCTCGGGGAGTCCAGTCACCGGCCCCCTCGTCTGTGGTGAGTAACGAGCGGGATGGAGGGGGCCCCGCCGTCAGTGGTGTCTAAGTTTCAGGGGTTTCAAATGAAATGGACCCCAACAGCAAGGAGACAAAAATAATCAAAATAACGAGTTGTTCATCTGCTGTCAATAAAAACCTTACAACTAATAAGGCTAAAGAATACTAAGGCCTCGCTTTGGGCTCTGGATGGTATTTGTTTTATTTTTTTACACTGATCGGGGGGGTTTTCAAATGCCTCCATGCTTTGGACCCCCAACCTGATTTTCGATAAGCCGCGGACCCCCGTTTGAAGTGATTGTGCCTTATAGCCCTCATATCTAGAGACATTGTAGTTTGTGTTAGTATTACTGAATGCTGCCTGAGCCTTCACATGCATTTAACCACAGGAGATCTGATACCGACCCAGCATCACTGATCTGATGTTTAAATGTATCATTTTAAAAAATGGAAATTTAGTTTTCTTGGCTTTTTTTTTTTTTAATCTTTTTTTTTTTTTTAATTTGTCTCTAATTTCCTGATATGGTGAGATTAAACCAGAAATACATTTTCTGCATTGTAACAATTTACAGTTAATTCAATTACAGAGAAATTAAACTATTCCTTATGGAGGTCCCCTGGAAGCCCCTGAACGATTTGTATAAATGATTAATCAAAGTAACATTAAGATTAGATGCTGAAAATAATTGCTACCTTAGATGCCCCCCCTCTTACAATCCATGCAGAATCTGACCTCAGGTTGTTGAACTTGCATTCAACTACATTAAATTAAAAAAAATAACATTTGCCTGGGATTAACTTTGCTTTGCTTGTTCTGCTTCATCAGTATTAATGAGAATCTGTTGTTTACTCAAAGAGCACGAACATTGTAAGACACCTCATACATAAAGCATTGTTTCTGGTGTAGCATTAAACAAACATGCCCTAGTAAATGAGGGCAATTTTGTCAAGAAACCATGAGTCTAATCCAAAGATGAATTTAGACAGCGTATAAAAACAGTTTTTTTTCCAAATGAGAGAGCCTGTGAGAGAAATAGATAGTGGATGACTGGGGACTTGACTTGCAGCTACTTTTTAGCTCTTAATTTCTCACAGAATTACCTGCTTACTATGTGAAAAATCTAGCTGCACCTGGTGGCAAATGTAGAATGGAGAGGGAAAAAAAAGACACTTGCATGAGAAGTGGAGCTGGACAGCGGTCTGTGATCTGCTGTCATGCTGCAGGCCTGCCATTATGTATTTCTGGGAGAAATGACGGTGTCTCAGCAAAATTAGTACATTCTGTTATCCTGGAAGAACACCCACTCTTTAAACCTTCCAGGACAGTCAGACATACATAATCCAAATTGCCTTTGGACAATGGAAGATATTCTTAAAAAAAAAAACGGGGAATGTCTTGGTTCCCTGCACTAAAACAGAGAGCCAAAGCTGGAGGCACAAACCGCAAGGAATATAGGCTATAGCCAGTATAAATGACCTAATAAAAAACTTAATTGACTAAAAAGGGCCGGATATACATTTTCAGAACCCACTGGAGAGGCAACTGATGGTTGGAGGGTGAAATTTCTTGGTATTTTTAGCACACAGCTAAAACTTCTGAGTTCTCACAATAAAATACTGTGGAGTCATACGTTACAAAGGGTATATCTGTCCTCTGTTCTGAATCCAGAGGCATATGGTACCATTTGTTAGCTCAATTACCGCTGTATGTCACCAATGACTTTCCAGGTTTACTCCAACTTCGGTGCTTCTAGACCGTCCACAGGCCAGTTTAGTACAAGTGGACAGCCTCTTTTTGTGCCCAATATCCATGGACTGACTATAAAAAGGAATTGTGATGTGAGGCAAGTCAGTTTACCCAAGGTCATAGCAGGGCTTATCAAAAGCAGCCAGTAAAAACCTCCAAGACAAAGCAATCTCGAGCGAATACAGCGTCAGCGGTCAGCCATTTGGCATATTATTTCACCAGAAACTCAGTGGCAAATCTAACTGCTCCTGCTTTTATTTTGGTTCTTAAATTACAATTTCTGTGAGAAATTATGTAAAGCCTGCATGACAATGACCCATAAAAATGAAGCGATGAAAAACAATGTTGACTCCAAAGATACACTAATGCAGATCAAGGACAAAAAACATTACACCAATTGGCTCTACCAAGTGGTTATCAGTTTCCCTCCAGCTATTTCCTCAACTCCGAGCCATAATGTTCTTTCTTCTGGCATTTAAAATGGATTCTAAATCCGATCTTTGATGGCCGTTTTATCTCCGAGCATCCTTTTCCGCATATGCTATGAAGGCTGACCTTTGTTTATGCTCAATGGGCAATGGCACCAGTGCACTGAAGAAACAAAGAGCTTCCACTGCAGCCATTTTGAATCATTAGCCGGCGCTGTAAAGAGCCCTGCAGAAGTGACACCACCAATCAATCACATACGGAGCCATGGGAGGGTGAGGAAGACAAGGGAGAGTGAAAGGTGCAGCCAAAAAAACCCCTGTTATTTAGCCAGCCAGATAGTGGACAGGGTGTGTGCACGTGTGGATGCCGCGGTGTTTGTGTGCCGCTTATGTGAGCTAGCGTGGAGCTGTGTGGGGGTAGTGGGAGCGCCATGATTCAGTGGTGTTGTGATTTTAACAGAGGGTCCAGGACGGGTGGTTTATTTTCGTCCGTCACCCTGTGAGTGACGGTCCAATCAAGCCTGGGACGGGCTGTCAGGCCTGTCAGGCTGAGGGATGAGAGGAGATGGGAATCAGAGACACAGAGCAGGATCGAACCATGATGGACGGACCCGGGCTCGGCAGCCACACGGAAAGGGAGGGAGGGATGAAGGAAATGGGAGGAAAAGCAGAGAAGATGCGGGCGAGTGGGCGGGGGTAGAAAGAGGAGACAGTAGCAGAGAGGGAGTCGGGGAGAGGGGAGGGAAGCAAAGAGAGGAATAAGTGAAAGATGGATGGAAGGGAAAGAGATAGATGCAAGGTGTGAGCCTGTGAGTTGAGGAAAATGAAATTTGACATTTTACATGTGGGAAAAAACACACTCTGCATCATTTCTGTGCAGCGAGTGCAGATAGTCAGTGATGTTTAAAGTCTGAATATTGTGCGATTACTTTATTCTTACCTATCCAGCGCATGAGTGACGTCAGTATCTGAAGATATTTGGTCTTCTGGGCGCTGAAGAACGTGAAGGGGCCAAGCAGGAGGGTAAAGACACTCTGCAAAAAGGGAGACAGAGGAAATCTTTCACAGTCAAACTGTTACAGTCAAAATTTCAGAATTATTTGTTCAAGGTAAGGCAAATGCACAAAAATCAGCTTTAAAAAATCCCTCCTGCAGCAACTGGACCTGAGAAAATCCAAAGACAGAGAACGATGTATTATCTTATCAATGCAGCAGGCTAAAGGTGAGGCCATTTCCATTCCATCCAAGAAGAGGTAGGAACCAGGGCAGTTAAAATGTCATCTCCCATAAATTTAGCAGTGCCCCTAAGCCAGTCAATAACAAATATGTCACCTTGTAGTTGTTTATTGTGTGGCACAAGAATAATGGAGGAGCAGTCAGTCAGTGGGCTGGTCATTTCTAAATCTATTTATTAATTTAAAGCCACCATAGGCAAGAATTTTATGTAAAAATCCACCTTTTTTAACACATTTATGATATGGAACTGCAACACGGAAAAGGGTCGCTTCACCCCTAATTGAGACCCGGTAAATGTGTCCAATCTGCAAAAATTATACCCTGGTGTGAGGAATCAACACTTCTCTGCCTGAACCCAGCGAGTGAGATGCACCAAATCCCATGTTTTCTATCAAAAGTCCATCTGCGGTATCTGAGATGTCGCATGCTGCGGACAAATGGACGAACAGACGAACAGGTTGACAGAAACCAATTCACAGTCCACAAAATCTCGAATCCTCTGAGGCCGTGACTCTGATTGCCTATCAGATACTTGCTTTATCAAGAGCTGCAATCAGAGGCGATGGCTCAGCACCTAATTCCAGTTCCATCAGTTCCCCACTCTCCTCTTCCCGGCCCCACAGACCTATTCCCCGCCTCCATCTCGTCCCTCCGCATCCATTCTCTCTGACAATCTCAGGTGTGACTGGCCAGCTGGAGTGGTGGGCGATCTCAGACACAGTCACTTGGATGCCGTGCCATCTGAAGATCACCCTGAAGGGTTTCACTCATGGTCCCCCGCCCACCCTTAGACAAACATGCAAACACACACCACTGTGACAGGACATAGGACTGTCAGGGGAGATTGAGGGAGACAGATGGGAACGCTGCTCAACTCTGCAACTAAAATTCATCTGAAGGTTCAGGATTTTGGGGACTTTTGCACCTAAAATATGTTCAGACTTCTGCTACGTGAGCCTAAGAGGCACCATGTCAGCTCAGGCAGTAATATCCATCTATTTTCCATACCCACTTATTCCCAATCAAAGTCATGGAACAGTAACATCTAAGCTTTATAAATAAATCTTTTATGTGACAGCTGTTAAATTGCTGCACATCTATTACAATCTACAGTGACAAGCAACTAATCAACTCATTAACAACAAATGACAGCAACTGCTTACACTAACGCTAGCACTAAGAATGTGAGTACTTTTAATGTTCCAACCAAACTGTCATGAGAATAAAATTAATTTATTTGAATTGGTTCATATTTACTCCATGTATGACTACCAGAAAAACCTGTCAGTCGTCTTTCAGAAACTGGTTAAGTTTGTGAGATAAATTTGATAGGAGCAATGCTGTTTGTAATATAAAATCAAGTACATCAGATAATGGTAATAGACCTCTGTCATAGTAGCTACTGACATGAACAGCAGGGTAAACACAGATGTTATTAATGACATTAATTAAGGTCCCATAGAGCCATGGGCCTGATGTTGTGTATGCTGGATCACTGTGAAGGCTACGGCGCACTTAAGTCAATCAGAATCTTAATTAATGTCATTAATAACACCTGTCATTAACCCGCTATCTCACGTCCAAATGGCTGCAGTGAAAAAGGTCTTTTCAACTTAGGAGAATATGACAGCTATTGGAAAATTAAGAAGCGGTGCAAGTTGGCATCAGCTAGCAACACATCTGAAAAGCTACAATAAGAGTAGGCACTGGCCCAACATAATAATAGACACTCGATCTCAATATAGATTAATAAATAGCAACTCCCACCAGTCCAGAACAAAAACAGCCACATGTGCATCTCTCTCGAGTTATTTCTAATCTCTGAGTGCACTCTCATCTTGAAAAGGCAATGCTGATGTTCCAGCTTGGAGCTTGGAGACTGTTGCTTTCCCTTCGCCTTCCACTTGCCTTCCTCTGAGCAATTAATCAGTCTTCTTTTTTTCCTTCGGATTTTCTGCTGAGAAAGTTTGCGCATCACTAGCTACTGCACCTTAGTCAGTTCAGCCATGGCGGCCACTCACTTTAACTGACAACAAAGGTGTTTGAGAAGGACACACGCCAAGTGAGGTGCAGACTAACGAATGCTTTGTGCGTGAAAAACAAACAAAACTGCACATGCATTCATGAAGTCTTATATGTAATAGGTTAAAAACGTTTCGGCATCACAGCCTTCATCAGGTTTTGATGATTTTAAAATCATTAAGCAGTTGTTTAATGATTTTAAAGCTTTCATGAATTGGGTAAAAGTTCAATAACTACTGTTTGATAGGGACCATCTAAACAGACATGAAAAAGCTGTGTATTATGACTTAGAAGAAACAGCTGCTGGCATCAACACGGGGCTCATGAGGTGACTTCCCTATGATGTTTAAGCCAAAATAAATTTCAGAAACTGAAATATAAATAGGGAAAAAAAATTAGGACAAAACAACAGGATGCTTCAACTTGCTCAAAACTATTATTTACAGATGTAAAGCAGGACAGCTGGGAAGGCTGCGCATTTGAGATATATATAAAAAAAAAATCAATATCCTTTAATTCTGTTGAATAATGATGATGCCTCTGTGTCTATCTATTAAAGTATTACCAGCTGTCTTCCTGGCAAAGTGCAGCCTGAGCTCAAGCCAAGGCATAAATTTGCAGCGCCCATTAGATCTAATAAATGAGGCATTATGAAGAGAAGTATGTATGAAAAAGAAAGTGAAATTATCAGAGGCTGGGCTGAGAGATGGCACTGTCTTGAATGGTTGAGGATCGTAGTTCACCATCTCTGCACCTCTGGTCTCAGGCAGGTTTAAGATGTAATTTTCATCGGCAGAGAGGCATCAAACGACCCTGGATCTCGATTTGACTTCGCTTCGAGTTGGAAAAATATTGTTCAAGCTGAATGTATGTGACGATTATGACAGACTGCGTTTTCAACGTTTTGCAAAAGATGTTAATGGTTTGTTTATAGTGTGGCAAAGCTCTGCACTTTGAGTTACAAAGTTTATTCCTCATCAGTGAGTCGCATCTTTCAAGAATTTATCTGTTGATAGCCATGATGCATATATTTGTAAAGCCAGCCTGGGATGTCAACATGCCATCTTGCAGCCAGACGAGCGTCCATCACAGTGTTTATGCCTCTTATCCATCTGCTCTAAATCACGGCCTGCCTTCCTTCAGGGACTAAAAGACATGGAGGACACCCATTTTTAAGATGTCTTTCTTACGTACAAAACTGAAACTCAGATAATGTGTCTGATCATTAACATAAGCCTCATCACTGAGTTTAAGGCAATATTTTCCTTCCCGGTATGCTCTCATCACATGCTTGAAATTTCAGCCAATTTCATTCAGCTGCATGTTAGTGATGGCAGCATTACTCACCTTTTCAGCTGGTTGCTAATTTTCAATCAGGAATGCTAATAATATCAGAATGTTTTGGGGCTTTTTCAGTGCCAATATACGAATGTTAATGTCACATGAAGTGATCCTTGAAATTCAATTGACTAAAAGGAATTCTGGATGCAGTATTTGCTATTCCAAAATGAACGAGCTGCCACTGCAAGCTGCTAATGACTAAAAACTAAACAATGTAGGTAAGATTAATTTCAAATCCAGGGTGGGGCGTGGGGTGGTGGTGTTCCCAATTAGATATTATTAAAAACACACTGAATAAGGAAAGAAAAACGCATTTAAGTGGTGGCCAACATGCTACGTTTTGGGATGGTTTTTTCTTGTTTTCGCCTGGTGTTCGGGTAGTAGTCCAATATCCCTGAGGGTTAATACTGGTGAGCCTGCATGTATGCGGGCTGCGCACATGGCTGATAAATTTCCCCCTTTAACATGAAGACAGCAGCTTCACTACCGCTCATGAATCAAGGATGCGCCTCCAACAACTTATAACCTCCCACTAAAGCCGCACTGCACAGTGGCCTGAGGAGACTGGACTGCACTCAACTATAGCACAGCAACTAGAGCAAGAACACAGGCCTAAAATAAATAACCCTACAGCACCTCCTCGGTTATGAAGAGAAAACCACAATGTACCAATTAGATTAGATGTCGCTCCGTTTCCTTCTCCTCTATAGAAATACATTAATTTATAACTCTTTTTTGCTCTAAATGACAACTAAACAAGCACTGTTGGAGCACTATCTTGTATTTCTTAGCCCATTTCTTGTTTGATGGTGTATTTCTTTTATTCTCGAGGATATCTGGCCACATACAGTAGATGACATGAATTCACGGCAAGATATTTCCAGTGCAGCTACACTGGACTTCAATAGCACAACATTTTTAAGCTGTCTAAAACTTGATAAATATCAGGTATGGTGCCAGTCCTTCAGAATCAAACAGCAAAGATTTCTTTCCAGACTGTTTTACAGCAATGTTCAGTTCAGCTATCACATAGACAGAAATGCACTGTAAAACGGGCAAGGGTACCAACTACTCCACAGATAGTAGCTTCATAAATCAGAAAGCAATACAGCCACAAGACATGTTGCATATGGGTGAAGGGTGCAGACACATTCTGGGAAATGTAGGAAATCACTCTGAGGAACAGGACCAGGTAGGTTGAGGGAAAGCAGGTACACCAAAAAAGGTCAATTACAGCACATCAATTACGAAACATAAAAGAATTCCTGGAATGCACCGAACATCACAGACTACCATAATCGAACATAATGAGAGTATCTGATGGTGAGTTTTCCGTTCACTTCTATAAACAGGTAAAGTCTGGCAGAGGAGGAAATTTGAGGCAGCATATAATCTCAGAGTAGGAACAGGAAAACACTCAAGTTTGTCAACAAGCGGTTTGGTGGCAGTAGTGATTTGGGTAGAGGTTGCATCTTGGGGGCACTGCAGCTACAGCCAGGACAGGAAGGAAAGGCAGGCACAGAGGCCAACAAGGCTGGAGGAAGAGCGTCCGGGAATGGAAAAGGGGCAGAGGAAGAGTGAGTGGGCGAGTAGGAAAACATCGGGTGCCATGTGCTGTATGGTGACTCATACCAAGAGAGTTGGCAGGGCACTGCGAGAGCATCGAGAAAGACTGGCAGGGTCGCTAGAAGCAGCACGAGATCACACTTGACCACTCTCCCATCAACAAAAGCAGAGCTACCGTGTGCACTCAGCACTATGTGGTTACAAGCGAGGGAACAGGAAGCGTGCAAGAGAAGGTGCAAGAGGTGAAAAGGCCAAAAGAAAGAGACAGCGGGTGCCTTTTTCTTGTAGTGTAGGATTTCCAAGTCTGGATGACACTGCTCGCTGCCAAATTTGGGTGAACTTGGCAAAGCATCTGCGCCAGACCGACACAGTTGTACCCTGTGACTGTGAAGGAGTCGTTGCTGTTGAAGGTGGAAATCAGGATACGCCGGATGCATTTCCAAGAGCACCCACAGTCTACAAAGACACAGTCTGTAGTATGTGGACACTGGAACTCAGCCAATTAGAATAAACTAGATCTTCATAACCTACAATGGCCAGTAAGGGACAGAGAAGACAGAAAGGGGGGAAAAACACATGAGGAAGTTGCTGTCTTTTTCTTTAAAGATTCATTGCCTAGACGGTCACACATATTCCAAGCACGGATACATTTTAAAAACAGCCTGTTTAAAGCAGTGCTGTGGCTGCACACCACCAAAGGGGTCGGGACTTCCAGGTCACATCTGGTTCCTATGTTTTTTTGTCTACATCCAAAATGCACAGAGTTACTGGCTCCAGTTTGCCAATAATTTCATCCTTTAAATATGTAAAAACAGCAAACACAAAGTCCATAAAATAAATTATATTTTAGTTATTTTTCTTATGATTTCACTTCATCACAAGGATAATGAATATGTACATGTAAAAACATCTGAATATCAATTCATTTGTTGGAATATTCTGGTTGCACAGATTCAAACAAATAAAAATTAATCATTAATCATTGATCAATAACAAACTGAGCTGATCTTGTGCTGAGGAATACTTTTATGTTGTGAGTGCAATGGAAAGAGACCCAGGAAACCCCAGTCACTCTCTGTCGCGAACAAACAAAATGATAAACAATACTAACAAACTTAAGTGCCCAATCTGGTCCTCTTAGTCATGGAGACATGAATAAAATTGGATTTGAAAAGCTGCAATGCTCAGCCAAATAGACATGGGAAGAAACGCTGGACCTCCTGATATCCAAACTGGCTGAAGGTATCCACAGACCTACCCCTGGACTGAGACATCTAAACTTAGTTAACATTAGACTTACTTATTATGAAAAAGCTATTCAAGTTGTCATTGGTGTTGCATTTAAATATAGTAATGCCATGCTGAGTCCAGTCCACACACACACACACACACACACACACACAATTCAGTCAGGCATGTATAGGACTGTCAAGGAGCCTTGGGGGGAAAGCCACTTGGCAACAATCTGAAGAGGAAGGAATCAGAAATAAAGAGATGAATGTAACTAGAATTTCATAACGTGGACAGATTGAATGACACTTGGCTCCAATGCATTTATTCATTTAATACTATGTTCAGGCTGCTCTGGCAATTTCATCTTACTCCTGCCTGCATGGGCAACATACAGATTTCCGTCGGTGCATTTTCTGCTTCCTCTCCACAGAAACCGCTTACGTTTCATGCTCTGTTTAATAAATGTCTCAACAGACAAAAACAAATTCTGTCAGGAGTAAAGTGGCATGAATCAATTCTGGCTAGGTAGCGTTTTTCCTTTTTTTTTACAGTCTCTTCTTTTCTGTGAGCTGATGGTTTTGTTTCTCTGGAGTACCACACTTATCAACTATAATCATTTCACTTTTGACATCAATGACATTCTTAAAAATCAGCCATTTCTCTTACCTCAATATGTGAAAACACTTCCAGCAATAGCCAACCAGCATGGCTGCAATCACACACTTGAGTGAAACGCAATAAACGATAAGTCTGAGATGAGAAACTGCAAAGGTGACCAAGGCAATGATGGATACAAACACAGATTTATCCTATTACCTCCCTTTAGAGGGTACAGACTGTAGTCGCATCAGTGAACACAGAGAAATAAAGTCCCATCAGATCACACCTTATAGGGTTCTTGCATAGCCTGCCTCTAATGTAAGGTCAAAGCCGCTCAGTCATTTGTAGACAGCATGGAAAGTTGCTTATCGTATGGAGGATAAATTATGATTGCACTATTATGCTGTAGGTTCCCAAAGCTTGCTGACTGCCTTTATACCAGTGACATGCAACTAGCAACCCCATGTACTGGATGCAATGTTCGGCCCCACATCAATTTGTCACCTGAATTTTTGGATGTACATCACAAAAATATGGAATATTAGTTGGGGGCCTTACGGCAAAATAAGGGTCATTTCGCACAAATTCATCTACAAGCGCCAAATTTGGCACAGATGTAGCTGAAGGCATACTGAAATGATTTAGCCAGGGCGCCCGAGCCAGAGACCCCTGAGGCCAAGATGGCGGCCATATTGGATTTGGCCGCCATTTGGCTGAAAAGGGATTCGGCTATAACTTTGGAACCAGATGAGATACAAATACAATCTTGATGTCTTTTTTACCTTTTATATCATATGGAATTTGGATTATGGATTAAGATATGACCTGATCTTATCTACTTTAAGGTTACACAAATAGACCACTACGGAAATTGGGACAAAGTACTTCCAACTGAGGGGAAACTTCAAGGATCTCAACTCCAGTTTATTATCCAAGGCCCTGATTAACTCTAAGAATTAAAACATTTACTGTTACTGCATTTCTTACACAGATAAAGCCATTTCTACAAAATTTGGCTCTCATTAGTCCAATATTGCCAAGTTTAAGTATGTAAATGAACACAACATTACTTGTCACATATGAGGGTGCTGGAAAGCTCGCTTGTGGGTTGAAAACAAATATTCTAAACATGTCATTCGGCCGAAAAATAATATACTGCTTAATGGGGAGTTCATATGGCTAATACCTGTGATGAACCTCAAACATACCAGATGGTGCTGTTATACTCAGAATTTAATCTTATGTGTGTTACAATATGAGAATAGCATGCTCACACCAACACCTTCTGCTCCTTTTGGTGACTACCTAATTATTTTGGCCCCTAATACCAACAAGGTTGCCAATCTTTACTTACCATGGTCTCAGTATAGACTTTGACCCCAAAATGACAACAATCAAGGAACACCAACCTTTCATCATCATTTCAGAGCCAGAGGGCCCAACACCCAGCAGCTTTGTGCTCTGCATCCCTATTTCTCTTGCTCCATCCCTTTCTTTTTTCATCCTCTCCACACAGTATACCAAACAATATCTCCAGCGAGCCGCCCTATTCCAGAGGCCATATTCCTAATGAACTCTGTAGCTGAGCAATTGACGCAGGGTCCAGGCTCTGTGCTGCGCACGGTGAAGCTGATGAACCAGGCTCCTTCCCTGTGGCTCATGCCCCTCTCTCTCTGTTTCTCTGTTGTGGGTTCAAAGTTGCTGCACTAAAATAACATCACTTTCTTGCGACTTTTGCGGGGCTCTCAGTGACATTGCAAAGGTACAATTCCTCAGTTAGAGATTAATGGGGCTTAGATATGGTGAGTGATCTCAGTAATGGTAAAAATGCTGAAAACCCGCCACTGACTGGCAACCCAGCCGGCAACTGTCAATCACTTTCAACGTCTCAAGACCACTGTTTTGGATTTGGGCGGATGAGAGCAGAAGAGTATGAAAAGGTATTGAATTGCCATTAGCTTGTGTCACTCCAAGAGCACAAGCCAATCCACTGGTCTCGACTGACACGGGTGTGAGTGTTGTCATTTCACAGACACACACTTCATCCACCTCAAACAGGCTGCATACGTCATCCCATTTAAGTAATTAATCAACATATTTTACTGTTCTATTGTGTATTGTCTGCCAAATACTACGATTGCACAGATGCCCGCGGGCTCTTGGACATTACTGGAACTGAATTCATATCCTAGACTGCCATATGTCTGCTCTGGCCATCGAGCTGCACAGCATTGTACAATTCTGAAATTGCTGTGGAGGTTCTGGTAAACGAGTTTGGCTGGTGTTCGGGTGGAAAACAAAGACAGTTAGTGTTAAACGCCCAGAGGGCAGGCAGGAATCAGGCAGCGAGAAACCCCCTTCAGTCGAAATCGTGAGCATCACGGAGGCTCCATGTGGTGGTCCAGCCTGGAGGATGATAATCCCCCAACCATCAAACAGAGAAACTGGGATTACAACCCCAATCCTCAAAGTCCCACGATCCCCAGCCATTTGTGTCTGATTTTAATCTTTATTCCGAACAGATTTGAAATAAAAAATGCAGGGGTTGGATGGGGGTATTGTAATACTTTGTCTTTATAAATGAGGATGCATGCTGAAGTGCATTAAACAAATGTTTAACTATTATTACTGAATCTTGTTCTTCCATTGCCTGGGGAAGAAGAAAGAAATCAGAAATGTTGTTTTGCTGATCAATATGAGAATAGCAATGGGGACACAGACTGATTCCTTGTAAAGCTCAGGTAATAATACTTCTACAGTACCATCATGACCAAGATACTGTATCTTAAATGGAGGATGAATAAAACTGAAAAGGCATGCTTTCACAAGATGGATGACAGGTGGACAGTGACCAAACACTTTCATGCAACTTGAAACACAAGTAGCAGGGATTCAATTAGATGCCAAATTCCATGTTTCTCTGACATTGGTTTGACATTGTTCCCCAGGGTTCAGGTGAAGAGTGGAGAGATCTGTTGGCTGGCCAGTCCTACAAGCCATTTCCCAGAGAGTGGCCGGTCTGTGGTTAAGGCTCTGCAAGTGAGTGATGGAGCAGAGCCAGGAGACTGAGACAACGTGTGATGAACACTAAAGCGGCCATGTCTCTCCCAGCTGGCCTACGGCACATAGCAGAGAGAGGCTGTAGCGAGCGTGACGGAACGAGCTGGACGGACGGCGGCAACACAGAAACTCTGATCCGATGCTGACAGCACGTCCACTTATGATGATCTCATCTGTCCTGCTGCAATACCTGTCATACTGACTCTCCCTCATAAAGTCACACAGATGCGCCTCAAAAATCAGCCTTTGTCAAATTTCATCAGGGTTAAGACTTTCAAAATTAAGCCAAAAACCTTTTCAATGCCAGTCACAAAGGGAACATATGTGAAAATAACCTATCAGAGCAAAGGCCTGATTCCTAACCAGAACAACAGAAACATCTAAAAGTACACTTGCAAATGAATATGCTCTTCTTCTACTTCTTCTTCTTCTAATGACCTTGAGTTTACATAGTTTAGTTTGATACATTTTAATTTTGATCAGGTAGCCTGATAGACGTAAAAAAAAAGAAAAAGAAAAACAGTCTGCAGTGGGGATGAATCACCGTTTGCTTTTCCTCTCATTAAGTAACTAATTAAGACTGAATAAACCGACGTAGCTGAAATAAATGGATGGCAGAGGTGTTTGATACCAAAATTACGTGCATGAGTTGAATCAAACAAAGTCTATAGCTGTCTATAGTTATGGTCATGATCCAAGGATCCAAATCTACACAGACTCCCGAATTGTGTTTTAAAATTAAATATTAATGCACATTAAAATAAATTAAAATGCCCTGTGAGTGCATGGTGCTGAGAAAAATACCACTTCAGCCACATCACACAAAGAAAGCAATATAGAATTCCATATTATGGAGCCAATTCATTGCTTCTGCTGCCTGGTATATGACAGAAGACTTGAGGGTGTTCTGAACATGGTGGTATGTATACATTGCATGGAATAGAAATGGCGTAAAATAGGCCATAAAAGCCCAGAAGATATGTGGAAACCCCTGTGATAGTAATAACAAGTCTACTGATTGACTGAACACAGAGAGCAAAAAGGAAAAGGAGGAAAATAAAGACGGAAAACATGGTCAGAATATGAGTGGGGGAAGGTGAGCTAAGGAAATGAAGGAAACAGAAAGGGGAGGGGGGCTTATGCCTAAGAGGCATCACTATGTACTTTCAACCGTTTTGGAGCAATGCATCTGTCAGGATGAAAGAGAGTCTACCTTCAGCGTCATTAATCACCAAGATGCATCTCCATCAAACAGTCATAATTAAAAAACATATTAATAAATAAAAAGGATGCATGAATACATTGTCACATCATTTCTACGCCATCCGACACCCAGACCGGTCTGTAATGAAGAGATGAAAACAATTAAGATACATGGTTACAACCTGCTTCACTCTATTTGTAAGGACAAACTGAATTATACGTAGGATAAGTGTGCTAATGTCACATTCAGCAGTCTAAATTATTATGTTTGTCAGGCAACACCGCACAGCATGAAGCATTACTCGGTGAAGCATGACAGAACCTGATGCATGCTAAAAAAATAACAACAACAAAAAAAAACCCAGCATAAAGCATAGACATAAAGGACAGCATAAATACAGTATGACATCATCGCCAGAACAAGACAGACTACCAGCACTCACAGGTTATGTGAACAAAGAAAACTCTTCTAATGCACGGGAAATGCAACAAACATATTTCAAGCAAGGAGAATTTGTCTCAGTAATTTGTCAATGACAAAAAAATTCTGATGTACTTTGTATTCGTTTAATCTCATATCATGGAGACCATATTTTGCTCAGTAATGATTGCTCTCTTTGATGATGTTTCTCTTTCATGTTTGTCATGATTTGTTAATGCCTTGTAAAGGTTTGAAATCAAATCTCATGTTTATGGAGGCCCTATTTGTCTCTAACACTTTCTCTCCTTAATGGTCTGTATTCAGAGCTCAACCATGAGTCCAAACTGACGACATCATTGACTGTATGAGTTGAGTTGGTTTGTCCCTCCCACATGACATTATACTGTCTGTCTTTTCTGCATTGATGTAGCCGGTGAGTGCTGGTAATAACTCTCCTGATGTTTAATCTAGATCATGCACCCAAAAACTGTTCAAGTCAACTTATGCACGCACCTTCTTTATGATAAGATGTCCAGATCAATCAACACCCAAACTGGCCAAATGAGGACATAAAACTATAAAGATACGAGGTTATAAGCCGATTCCATTGCATAAGGAGAGGCAATATGTAAATGAAGTGACAGAATCCTACAAATGATGGCTCCCATTACAGAAGGCTCAGGATAAGCAATAACTTCTCTGCGCTCTGTGGCATGACTTCAAATAGCCCACATTTTATCCATCTTGTTTAATGAGAATGGCTGCATGTCAGTATCACCCTGATTATTTTTGTGATACACTCAAAACAAAGTTGCTAGAGCCTCTGAATTAAGACTGCACAGGAGCCCGTGCAGCAGAATCTATTAGAAGCACTAAAACAGTATTTCATCATTCAAGTACTACAGCAGGATTCTTGAGTGCCTACAGTAATATACCATTTTTTGACACAAAAAGAACAACACACTAATATGATATAATCTATATTATTAGGCTGTGTCTGTGTGTCCATGCCTAAATCCTTGCAGTAAACAAGACCCATCCCAAAACACAGCATCTACATCTTTACTACAGATTGCCTGTGTTTGTTGCTCCTTCAGTTTCTATGTGGCGGCTCTGTAGATGTCAATTACCTCAGGTTGAGCCTAGACATCTCAGCAATACGAGTGACAAGTGCCGGGGCAGGAACTTGGCCAACTGAGATTGAGGAGGGCGGGTCTAACAATACACTTGCGTGATTCAATGAGGAACGTTTCATATTGCAGCTTTAAATCAGGCCCAGCCGCTGAAGAATACATTTCAAAGCATCTGAAATGTAGAAGCTACTTGTTTGGATTTTTAAAAATGTGATTACATTTAACATTCATGACTCTAACAAATGTATGGCCAAGACTATGTTTATTAATTTCTCTCTTTCTGTCTGTGTGTGCATTCATGTGCTGTATGAGACAGGCGTTAAGAAGAGACTGCACTGAGTATAACTGGAGGCTTATCTGCTGGTAACAGAAGCCTCTCCATCTCTTATGTGAGAAACACTCTTAGACTCATCACTGTCAGACCTCCACTCTGTCAACTTCGGATGCTAATCCCGCCCCTCCGGGCCACTGGGTCACCATCAAGCATGCATGAATTAAACTTCCAGAAACACACACACACACACACAGACACACACACACACACATACATAAATACATATGAATAAGCCTTGCATGCCAAAGGCAGCTGAGGGAGCAGGCTTCAGGAAGCCAATGAGCCAGTCTGAGGATGGACTGTCAGTTCAGCCGACTTGTTCAGGTGAGCTGCTAAGAGTCCTCCATCGACCAAAGACAACAAAGAGTCTGTTTCCAGCTTATTGCAGTAATTGTTTAATTAGGCCTTGCAGCGCAGGAAATTACAGTGTGCTAATAAGAAAAAGGAAAAAGGATTACTGAATATGAAGTTGTAATTTAGATTTCAGCTCAGCTTTAAACGCCCTGAAGCCACATGATCTCCTGAAAATACTGCAGCAGATGAGTGTCAACACCTTCTGCATTAAGTGGTGCCACACCCAGCAGTTCAGGGTGAACAGGACCGACTGAACCCTTGACCATCAGCATCGACGCCCTCCATGAGTGTATTAGTTCCCTAGTCCTGTACACCAATAAGGATGATGATATCAGACCAGCACTTCCTCACTATCAGCACTAACAAAAGAGAGGAGATGGTGTTTGACACTAAATCCACTGGGGGGAGGGTCTAACAGCAGCTACACATACTTTGGTCTTCAATGTCAACCAGAAGGTGTTTCTCCTCTTCTACCATGACACTGCTGAGGGCATCCTGTGGTATGGCATCTTCTGTTTTAGCAAGCGTGGTGTACAGTTAAAAGCCCAGATTACACAGCTAACACAGAGAACCATGAAATTCATGGGAGCCAGGGAGCATCATACACTCCAGGCTGTCTTTGATGAAACAATCATCAGACAGGCCCAAAATACTGTCACATGATGCACTTTTTTTTTTTTTTGACAAAATTTGGAAAAGTGTGGAAAAACAGAGGTGAGGTCTCAGTGGTGAGATTTCAAAAACCACAATAAAATGAGTGTAACCATCGACGTACCCTCAAGTCTCATTCACAGTCCTCTCTTGGTGAAAGTGAAACACAGCAGCTTCTAATGTTAATTAGGTGTGTGACCCTTGAGACTGCCATCTCTCCACACAATTAAAGATAGGACTGTAATGAGGAAAAGGAAGACAAGTCAGACGAAAGAAGGAACAGTGGGTATTGGGGTGACGTCGGAGTTGTGAGAGGAATGTACTGCAACCAAACTGTTCTTTTGCAAAGTTTTGAGATGGGTCACAAAATGTTATATGGTGGAAAAGGACATCACACAGTTGAATGAAGTTGATCATAGCATTAACTCTGTCAGTTCGGGGCTCTATTCCTGGTTGGACCATCACGGTGTAAATGTATGCCCTTTAACTGCAAGATCCTTTGGGTGAAATTGTCCACCAAATGGCATGTTTCTAGCAAAAGGAGAAAAAGTTTGGGCTGCTTAGCTATGTGACATTCAAAATTGCATTCAACTGTGAAATGAAACAAACCCCAAAACAGAGAGCAGACATCTTTATTTCACCGCAGTACCACTAAATCACCCTTTAGAGCTGTCAAGGCCAAACTCATCATTGTCAACCAAAGACTTCTGCATTACACAAGCGGCATTAATGGGTTAGCTGGACTGTTTGTTGCAAAATTCATGTGCAGAAGGTAATCGCATATCCATAGGTCATCTGCAGCATGATTTAGAAGGTGATTAGGATGTTCCACTTGTGTGATTTTAACGGTCCACAGGGGTCTTTCTGCAGAAAGCCCTCGCCATGGTTGAATAACAAGGTCACATTTACCTTGGGCCTTGTTTACAAAAAAAAACAAAAAGATAGCAATGACAAAGTGAGCAAATCTACTGAAAAACAACGAACACCGAGTACTGTGCAGGAGAGATTAAAGAGGAAAACTGTTTACATTTACATAGGCTGCAATAAAACCAGACAATCAAGACTGTTACTCATCCTAGCAGCAAAACCCTACACATATTCTCTGTCATTAAAGAGAACACACAGTTACAATTGCCAAGCAGTGAATATCTTAATATTATAGCCTAACAATCACAGAAAGCATGTATTATTTAAACGAGTAAGCAAGGAGTTAGCGTATGTCACAAAGTAGATCACAAAGTTAAGAATGAGCATCACAAAGTTGATTCCACTCTCTCTCTTTGCAGCCTTACAAAGCAATAGTGGAATTTAGCATAGGAACTTGAAATTATACCGTTTATTAGTACTACAGCCACATTTTCAAACCATAAATCACAAAAACCTGTTACAGGCAGGCAAGCAGTTGCACTTGAATGGGTATTCACAGTAAACCGGGGAAACTTGTCAAAGTAAACAATTTTGAGCATCCATTTGCTGCACTGAGCCTTTATGACTTCCAATGGGGCGCTGTTTCCACAAGGCGTTCCTAATTAAAATCTGTAATATGCCGGGCTGCTCCTCAAAAAAGAAACCATTACACACCTAGGTAAAAATAACGAGCAACAGCGCAGAGCGAAGATTTATGACGGGCTCGGGACATATCTGGGGAGGAAATGAGAAACGATAATTTGCCTATGGTTTAATAGGACGATGGCTATTTCACTCCGCCCATCATTCTAACTATTGTAAAAGAGGGGGACAGGGGAGGAGGAAGGGGAAGGTTAGGAGCAGCTGCCGCCGGGGTGCGGGACACTTTCCCACCAAATTAAAATGATGATAGACCTTATGGAAAATAAAAGGAATAAATCAACTAAGAAGACCTTTGGGAATATGCTGTATGTCAAGGTGTAATTGAAAAAGACACCAATTGTCCATTTTTAATCTGCACTTTGGGGAAAGGCATAACGGGTCGCTGGACAGCACTTAAGCAGCCGCTCCCTAAAAAGCTACACCGGACCATCACGGCTTAACTACCTCATCAATTCAGGAGGAGACAGAAGTGGCCGGTCACTCCAGCGGCGACCTATACAGTGCAAACACAAACAGGCAGCCATACGCGCCACCAGCTCAAGGTCACACCGGGTCTGCACGTCCACGCCTATTGTTAACTTGTCCATATTTTAAGCGTGGGCATGGACTGTTGTTCATTTCATGGGAATCACGTTCATTTGCCTTCAGCCATCCAGCGAGCGAGACCATTACATCACTTTGAAATGTCCTTGTACCAGATAACCAGCTTTACACTCAGCATGTAGATTTCTTTCCTCTCCTAATACACAAAGGAAGGACCTTGTTGAAACAGTAAAGGGACAGACGAGCACATTTGCTTTATCTCACCTTCTAAGGAAAGACACAAACATTAACAACTTAGTCGCTAAAGAACAGTCATCAGCTTTCTATACTGAGGAAAGAAACCAGTGTCAATATACCAGAAAAAGAAACTTGACTCAACAGAGGGACATTATAGTATGGCTCAGACACTGTAACAGGATCAGTGGTGACTCTCCTGGTTGATAAACCCATAAAACCTATGTATATTACAGAAGCTGTGTGGAAATTATTTTTTTGACAATTCTTATTTTCACTTACATCAAGCATATTATAGTACGCTCCAATCTACAACCCCAGTCTACTGTATTTATAAGCAAAACCAGTCCACTCAAATAATGCACCAATTATCCCTCAAAGACCTCTAACTCCCCTTGACAACTGCTCCCTCGTCTCTAATCACCACCAGTCATTTCAGCGCGAGCGGCACCATGCGCCATGCGTCTCCTCCCCGTCCTGATCTGCGGCTCTGATACAGTGTCCTGCTGCTGTGTGGAGTGGACTCCCCTCGTGTGCTTCCCAGCTCAGACACTTCTGCCTGCTGTGATAATCTCTATTAAACCATCTGCACTGTCATCTCCCCACGGCTCTGGCCCCACTGCCACCACACTACAGCACCCTCTCTCCTCGCACCGCGCAGTTTCAGCGCTCGAGCTGCAGCGACGCCTTGGCTCCGCAGACCCGCTGCCACTCCTGTCTTTCTCTTCTGCTTGCCTTTGTTGTTAGGCTTGCTAATGGCATCATGGCAGAGACACTGTACTACTACTGCTGATGACTGAAGAAGTAGTGGTTGTGAGACATTTGGAGTCTCTTCAATAAGATTTATAACAACACCAAGGTCCAAAACTTTTCTGAAAAAATATAAAATGCATATTATGAATCAACCAGCATATGGTTAGCATTATACTGAATTTTCAGTTGAATTTCAGTCAATTCACACTCAAATCAGATTTTTAGGAGAAACTGTTGAGAGAATGAACCTTGAAAATGCAGACTAAATGCCATTTAGTTCTATCAGATATAACCTACCATGCAGTTTTTATGTCTTAACCTAATTCTGAATAAACTGTCTTCATGTGTGAACCTATTCTGAATAAGCAATCATTTCTTTGTTTGCACATCGTGGATAATGGGGTTGAATGATGTGGTAAAACTATCATATTGCCATTAATTTTGTAGATATTGCAATTGCAATACGACTTGTGATTTCAGCGGGAATATTTGCATTGTAATGTTTATTTTCATTGATAAAACTGATTTTTTTTTTTAATTAATAGGCTGGGGCATCTCTTTAGCACCACAACACTTTATTTACAACAATGTTTTAACACAAATTTTACATTGTCGAAAAACTGTAGCTCTTGCGATTTGAATATTGCACTTGGCAATATTGCAATTTTGATAATATTTAATGCTATTCTGACTGGGCTGTTATGATGCTTATTCTCATTTTATTATTACTTACTGTACACATACAGTAACGCATCCAAAAAACTGGCGCTGGTGCACAGCTGAAGGGCAGCAACAGCTTTGTAGACTGTATATGAACATGAAAAGACACAGTGCCTTTTTGTTTGCCTTCTGTGTGTGAGAGAATAAATTATTTTAGTGTATCAGCAATGTTTTTTTTATGATACTTCCTGATGTGTGCGCTTGAAAGAGAAGGGCGAACCACATGCTTGTTTAAGTGGCTTTTTTTTTTTTTTTTAATAGAAGCTTGATGTTTTGATATTGCACAAAAATTTTTGCTGTCCTCATATTGTTATTAACCAAACAGGTGTCATGAAGTCAGAACAGTACACAACAATGTAAAAACTGTGCACTGTCCATGAGGCTGATTTGTTAATGCATGAGACTGCAAGTAGGTCAACCGCAAATTGGACTCTACAGGCTGTTTTGGAAAGAGTCCTCAAGCTTGCTTTTCATGTATTCTGAATCGGTTTTGATCCTGCATTTCTAGGCATTTCAGTCATTTCATTAGTTCCAGTAAGCGCTGGGCCCTGGGAGTACAGATTACAATCTTGAATTACGTTGCAGACCTGGTGAGTAACCTGCAAAATAATTAGATTAAGTGAGCTGGATTATTAACAATGTCTAAATGACTGAGAGGGGGGGAAGGCATGCAAAAAATGACTTATCGCTGCATTCCTGTGGCCATATTTCATAAGACTGGGGCAGATGAAGCTGCATAGAAATGCTCACAATCACTGAACACCAGCCCCTCTCTCTCAATATGGCTTGTCATTGTGGAGGAAAGAAAGCTCTCCTCAAATTCAACTTAAATGCGCCTTATATATGCTATATGTGTGCCATTAAGTCTGTGTTTAGCGGGGCTGAACTACAGACTATAATGTGGAAAGGGCAAACTCAGAGAAAGACCTCCATTACTGAGAAATCTTTCAAAGAAAATGACTGTAAAAAGATGCAAATAGACCTCCACAGGGAATTGCCATCTGTGAATGGCTACATTAGCCCCAAGGTCATTGTAATTCCTCTTTGAATACATCATTGATTAATCACTTAATTAATCAATCAGTTCGGACCTGAGGAAAAGGGCAGAGTGGCTGATTTCTTGAAGGACTTGTGGGGAAAACCTGAAGCAAAAACTCCGCCTGTACATCAAATGAGAAAAGTTGTACTGTGGTTCAATCCATGAGCCTGATGCAATACCTGTGGTGTGTGGTTTAATAGGTGCAAACTTTAATCCACACATCTACATGAACATAATCAGTGAACAACGCAGAGTAAGCAAAAACTGCTTTTGAGCCAATATGCTGCATCGATTTTCCGTCACTTTCCCGACACTGGGAGAAAAATAAATCAGCCATTTAAAACTGTGGTGGTCGTCCAGCAGGGTGGAGTATAACAACCGCTGCTTGGCTAGTCACTGTGGTGCTGCGCCTGAAATTCACAGAGAGCATTTGGCAGGGGACAATCAAGGACGAAGAGTTTTAATTGAGGTCTCGGGAATCCCTCTGCTAGAGCTGACCCCCAAGAAGAGCCCGCTGTTGCACTTTCACTGTGAAACCTGGTCTTTACAATCAAAGCTGTGCAAAGGCCAGATCAAGAACAGAATGCCCAGTTATGCAATGGCCCCAATCATCGTCTTCCTCTCGCCCACTGAGCCAACAAACTCTTTAGAAAAGTGAAGGAAAGCCCCAAGCTATACAAGAAAAAAAAAAACCCAGCTGGGATCCGACATGGTGGCAGCTGGGTTGTGAGAGAGATGAGATGCCATGCCAATCACAGACATGCAAATCAGTCTGCAACGGGTCAAATCTAGAAATCTAGGTCAGCTGATCTTCTTAAGAGGTCTCATAGACCATGATTGAGAAAATGACACCCCCACATTATGCTACTGCAGATCTGTAAAGTCAATATTGATTAAGCAAAAGGTCAGACCTGATGAGCCCTCAACTGGGTGGCTTGGGCCTTTATCATTATGAAGTAATTAGTCCCTCTATGAAAAATCTCAGTCATTTACAACCAATAAAGCGCTGGGGTTATTATAAAACTGACAATGTCTAATGAGAGTTTGATGTGCATTACAACCTTCCATCGACCTGTATTAAAACCTTATTAAGGGTGACTATTTTGAAAACAAATAAGGGAGCAATGATTTTAAGAAAAATTTGTAATTGTCAGAAGGCGGGGCCTAATGTAATAATCAGTATTTAATGTTTTATTAGGCAATTACTAATCAAAAGTCCGGCTTCGTGTAATTTTCAGGACAAACAGGACAGGATATGGGACAACTGCTGGTAATTCAGGAGTATCCTGAATTCTGGGGGCATCTGGTCGGCCTAAGGAGCCGACCCGGCATATTTGGACGATATTTCAATGACTGTTCATATTTTATGTATCCCTCTGATGAAATCTTTTTTCTGTCCGTTACAAGAAAACAAAGCGTCTTGTTCCCCATCGGACTGTGAGGTGGAAATGTTTTGACATGTTTCGACCCAAATCTGTTCAACCCTAATTTCAGAGTTGCTTCTACAGAGTTGCTTCCTCACAAAACTATAGCACACAATTGCAATCACAGAAATAGTTCTTCAATGGGATAAGCAGTATTTGGACAGAAATTATACAAAGCAGGTAATATTTCTGAAGGGGGACAACAACACACACTGGAT
The DNA here is from genome assembly GCA_900302555.1 of Myripristis jacobus. Classification (NCBI taxonomy): domain Eukaryota; kingdom Metazoa; phylum Chordata; class Actinopteri; order Holocentriformes; family Holocentridae; genus Myripristis; species Myripristis jacobus. The sequence goes on along the minus strand of OMLB01018768.1, from coordinate 37,843 downwards.
GAAAATAAAAGTTTGTGAAAGTCAGAGCAGGCAGACTCCAAGTGACAACTCCATCTGAAGACCAGCATATCAAGCATCTTTACAAGAGAGAGCAACATCTAAATTAATAAAAGTGCAGCTAAAAGATGACACATAAACTGCAGCTGTGGTAATTAGCAGTTATTTCTTCAAGGAATAAAACACTCAGCGCTGTTCAAGACTGCAAAGTTTATCTAAGAATTAAAGCTTGGACTTGACGAGTCTAATCTGAGAGCTTCTGTGAGGAGACAGCCACATGAGAGTTTAATGCAGCCGTGCATAAAACCTACAGTCAAACATGTTGGTGGAAATATCCTTAACATGTTTCAAATACCCCAAAACATGCATCAAAGGAATGCCAGGCCAATTTGAAGTCCAAAGAAGATCAAGGAGTGTAGACATGCACGACTTCCCCTACAGTCACCAGACCCCAACTTCACTGAAAATCTTTGGGAACATTTGAAAAGGGAAAAGGCGAAACATACTGGAACATCACAAAACTTGAAAACTTGTGGACTTGAAGCCTGACAAGAGTGTAAGCTGTGATTATAAAAAAGTATGTTAAAAAAAAAAAATTCTGAACATAAACATTAGCAGTAAATTGCATAATTTATTTTGAGAAATACCATTTGAGTAAAAACTGATTTTTGATGAATGATAAAGCAAAGTAGACTCAAAATGTAAGTTTACAATGACAGTGAGCTGAGCTGACACACACAAGCTAAAAAACAAAAATAATTTCTTGCAAATAATTTTGGTTGCATCCACTACATGAAATAAGAGGTTTAAGGGCTGAACAATTCGTAGACAACAATGCTTAAGAAAGTAGCTGCAACAGGTTGAATGCTAGCCTTTCCACACCAATGAAGAAGTTACTGACAGAGGTTTCCAGATGGTATCTACTGCATAATAAACTAAACCAGGTCTCAGGCCAAGTGCTTCTCACCTTTCCCCATCTCTGTTCATCACCTTACTGTCTATTAGGCGTGCTGCTGGAACAGGTCTAGTCATCTGAACAGGGACAGCTGTTCTGCTGCCTAAAAATAACCCACAATCTGTTGTCCACTCCAAACAGTGCTGCAGTCGCTACGGAGAGAATGTCTCGGGAAAACCTGCCAAAGCTGGTGAGGAGATTCACACACAAAATCTAAAAAAAACACCATGTTTTGACAAAACGGACCAGGGAAGGCAGCCACCAAACCAGGTTAATGACTTGGAGCTTGTAATAAGCCTGAATTCTCAATTCAAACATGTGTGGTGTGACCACTGCAGCTTGGCTGTGGTATTTTTGAAGGTGGTACTGATGAGAGAGAGGGCCACCAGCAGCAGAGCCTGTTGCGACAGCCGGGTCAAGATACAAGTCTAGGAGAAGGCGAGGGCAGGGGAAAGCTTTTAAGCTTGTGTGCACAACAATCTTTCATTCTGCAGGACTCGCAAAGGAGAGCCGCCATCCATCAACACAAACATCTCCCTCTGTCTGAATCACTGACATCAGCCCTAGTTTTGTGTCTCTTTCACCCATTCTCCGTCTCTTTGCCTCCATTTCCCTGTCTCACTATATATCCACCAATCACCCACACAGGGATTACAGCTCTGAGGAGTGACGCCATAATCAGGCTGCTCTTTAATCTTTCCTCTCTTCATTTTCTAAACTCTAAAAATGTTATGGCTGTAGTAATGTGTCCAACATCAATCCCAATGATCCCCCTGGCCACAACCAATTGCCTCCCTTATCATCGCGTAGCCCAAAAATAACACATTGCTACTCACTCTTCTAATGGCTCAGGATACATCAGTGATAGGCCCAATGCTCCACACCACACATCACTGGTGTAATGTACTGAGCCCTACATGCCACTGCACCATGACACTTTACAGATGTAGCTTACTGCATCAGGTAACTCAAGGATGGGGAGAGTAGCACGTGCAAGTTTATGGTAGGTATAATGTATTATCACCACAAAAATCCTGTGGTGGTCTCAGGAGGTTATGATCATTATGACAGCATGGCATTAAGCCTCTTTTTAACATTTCTACACTTATTAGGAAAACCTATAGCATAAATAAGAAAGGAAAACTGAATTTCCCAGTGTTTTACTGCAAAAAAGTTAACTCACAGAAAAATATATAGAAAAATAGTTAACTCACACACAGTGATATAACATTGCTCAACAAAGGCGTAGATTTTTTTTCCATGAATTGTAGTTGAAAATTGTTCAGGTCTCTCTCTAGGCAACCACAATATGAAAATAAATCACAAGGCTTAAACAAAACGGCAATAATAATTATAATGCTTACTTCTTTTAAAAGGTCCAATAAGCAAGTTTCCTCTGAAACAGCAATTTTGACACTGCTTTTGGAAGTCTGTAATGACACTTATGGCTTGGTGAGGTGAAGCCTCTATATGCAACATAATGTGCCGAGCCAAATATCGGTAACTTGCGCTATGTAAATTAAGTTGCACAATAGTTAGATCTGACCGTGTCATTTGACTGGACAAGAGGGATTCCATGAGTGCCGACATTCAGTACAACAGCACTCTGACATTTTACTATCAAATATGTTTCGTGTACACTCGCTCATACCCAACACAACAACAACCTTCTACTTTTGGCCCCTGAGCAAACGTTAATCACTTCTATTTGCCCAGAAGCTCCACGGATACAGACAAAATACAAGTAAATTCTATACAAACTGGCACATACGTGTTTCCAAAATGCTTCACTTGGTGTAGCCTGTGTCAACCGTTTCAGTGTTATTGACAATTTGTGTTGTAATGACTCATAACTTAAGCACACGGTGACTCATTCAGAACAAGGGGGATGAGGAGGAATGACAATGACTTTGCCCCTCAGTTAGCTGGAACAAGACGACATCTGGCTCCAGACAATGACATTAACTAACGTTCTTGAAAGTAACAAACACAAAACAAATTGCGCTGCATAATGCTGTGACAATTAACGATCAGTCCAATCCATCCGGTCAAGACGACAGGCATGACTGCTGATGTTTTTGCGTGGCTCTGTGGAGTGAGAATGGTCTGCTGAAATGAACACTCTGCTCTATACTCTGATACGCCGTGAGAAGGGCACCTTGGCCCCTTAGCTTGGCTCACAAAGTGGCAGCCTGGGCATACAAAGGAGGTAAGGTGGTTCTTAGATGGGCCCAGTTTTGATAGCTCCCTCCACAGAGTAGAGCGAGGCTGATGAGAGCTGCTGGCTGAGGAGAAATAGTCAATTATTTAGACTCATGATTCAGAGTCGGGGCAGTGTCTCCGAGGCCAGAACGTTTGACCCTGCGAAGTCAAAGACAAAGGGTGGAGCAGAGCAGTGGAGAGACACTCCACCGCTGTATGCTAACAGGAGATGATGAATGTTTTATCAAAGCTCAATGATTTATGATTTATTTAAGGACGGGTCCACCAGGGGGAAAAAAAATCTAATAACACTTCATGGATGGGGAAAAAACAGACAGATAACCATGCCCATAAAAAAAAAGAAAACTCAAGAAGAACAGAGTAAAAACAAATACCAAGCAACAACTTCCTTAACAGCCAAGGACAGCAGATATTCCACAAGGTATAGCCAACCATATATATTCTGAGATGCCGATGCCGAGTTTTTACTGATATACCAACTTTTTTCTCTTTGACTATCTGCTATCATTTAAATGGTGAAGATCAAATAAGTGTGGCTACTCCAAAGTTGCAAAGTAAAATTATGTTAAGCCATAATTGTGCTTGCATAGTTATGAAGTTAGTAATACCTTTTCCCTTCTGGGGATGGCATATATAGAGTGCTAACCGAACTTCATGTTAATGTTAAGAGTAACTGAAACTAACAGACTGATTTTACCTTTCACCCTAGAAACAAAAATGAGAAGGTCCAAAGCTACAGGAAGATAGGGCTTTCTTTGATTTTAAGTTCTTTCAAAGCTTAAAACAAAACTGGTGCCAGTAAATTATGAAGTTAAACCCCATGTCATAACGCTTCACAAAAATATTAAGTAATGACTTGGAAGTGCCAACAAACTGACAAATGTGCCGCAGAGCCGTGCTTAGATGTTTAACATTTCTACAGAAAATACTACCATCTGAGAAAAACCTCACCAAAAGCCTTTTCAGAATCTACTGATATTTAAGTCTCTACTAGTAAAAACCAACTAAAGAGTTACGTACAAGAGTATGTACAAGTATTTCCCATATGACACGTTTTAAAATTGCAAAACTGCAGTGTAAACGACTCGACCGGAGATTACATATCAGCATTATTTCAATTTCTTCACATACAGTGACAGGCTTATTCCATTTGAGATGAAGGAGAGTAAAAAAAAAATAATTTATTGGTGAATTATTTTGAGTTGGCTCATTCTATTAAAATGAGGGAGGACAGAGACAGGAGGAAAAGAGGGGAGGAGGGAGGCAGAGAAATAATACAGGAGGAAACCAGCACATCTATCACTGTCGCCCTGCAAAGTTAAAGCAAGAGTGAAAATCACCAGAGTTTGGCTCTCTTAAGTCTTCAAGGGCACACGCACACACTTCCTCTGGGCTGCAGAGGTGAGGCGTCAGGGGAGGCGGGAGTGAGCGGGGGACTCAGAGGACCCAAAGCCTCTCTGACCTGAATCTGACAGTAATGCAGACAGGGCTTGGCACGTTATGGCTCTGTCGGGGCTCTGGAAAGTCTGGTCTTGGTCCAGAATGCTTTCCGGACATCTCGGACTTGGCTCGGTCTTGACTCAGAACTGACTTAGTTCTGAAAAAAAGGTTGTGATTTTTATTGACGATTGGTTTTATTTCAATCCAGCTATATAAGCAGTTAATTGCTGGGGGATACTCTCCTAGATTTGGCAAGGATGTTGCAGTCGATAATGGTATTTAAATGATGGTGCTGGTACGCTTTGTTATTGCACCAGGTACTCTATGGGAAATGATGTCACTGGAAGCACAAGCAAATCAGAGTGTTCTCCAAAATGGCTTGTTGGGATCGAGGTGACAAAGTTAAAATAAGTTATAGTCAAAGTCACTTGCACAAATCTGTGCATTGTCCTAATGATTCTATGTAGTCATTCGTCAAGGTCAAAGTCAAGGTAATTTTTATTGTCGTTAAGGGGCAATTTGTTGCACAGCCAGCCGTAAATATAATCATCCTAAACAATCAACACACAAACAATTAAATAATGTTATTCAAAAGACCAATGGCAGCAGGGACAAATGAGCTCTTCAATCTATTGGTCCTGCATCTTGGCAGATTATATCTGTGACCAGATAGAAGCAACCTGAACTCACTGAACAAGGGAAAACTACGGTGAGCAAAGACTGACTGCGGCTCTGACTTTGAACACCTGGGAGAGGTCATTTAGATTTGTGCCTGCAATTTTACTGCCCAATCTAACAATTCCTTCTAACCTGTTCCTGTTTTTCAAGGTAAGTGACCCAAACCTAATAAAACACTCCCATAAAGGTGATGCCAACATTAAAACTTCTGAGCTTCCGATAACACAAACAACATCGGTATTTGGTTCAAAAGTTATTTATCATTAATTTTAACTATTGTCCCCATTTACTTGTACTGTTAAAAAACTCCAACAGCCTGACCATAAACCACAGCAGGACGAACAGGGGAAGGCTTCCTCAAGTTACATATCATTTCCTTTGTTTTAGACGCATTTATGTCCAAGAAGAAGCATTTGCACCAGTCACTAAATTATTTTACCACTGGGCCACAGTTAGTTATATCATTATTGAGCAGAGACACACAGAATCATCTAGAAATTTGATAATATATGTCTGCCCTCATAATTAGGACTGGGCATCGTTCAGAAATTTTTGATACTGGCACCTGTGCTAATACCTTGACTTTGGTCCTTAATGATACTTCTTTCAATGCCAATTTTACAAAATCTCATTATGAATCAATTTTATAGCATCTCTGGGTGGAACGACGTGTAATGTTAGGCAGCCAGTCACCAGCATCATTAGATCTTGGTACAAGCCTTTCTCATAATAACACAGATGCTCATTTGTATATAAAATAATAAAGGGTATCAGATAAAACGTGACTGACTTTTGAGACGGTCCGTCAGTTAAAAAGCCAACCAACAAGCATGATAATCTAGGGTTATGTTGTGGACGCTGGTAAATTCATCTGCTAAAATTTGAGGTTGGATACAGGCCTGTTGGACTGATTTGCAGTTAAATCTGCATTCCTGTTCATTTCTCCTGCTCACCATGGACTCAGGTCTCTACTCCCTCTGGACTCAGCTAGACCAGGTCTTGGAATTGATTTCGACTAAAGCAGTGTGGAATGCAGCACCGGGTTCTGTCCAAACAATGGGGATTTAGGAGGAGGGGGTGTATCACTGGCAGGTTCTCCTTTCAGCTGCTGGGCCAGAGATAGCAGAGTAAAACTAGGTCCAACTTTTAGGGAGGGGGAGTCCGTACTTACCAGAAACACCCTGTAAGCATCTTTCCTCGTGACAGGACCCCAGCATGGGTCTGTATCGTTGTATTTCACACTTCCGGCACTGCAGGAGTGGTTTCCGCTGCACAGGAAGAGACACACATACAGCTGTAATATGTGACCCGGGCCTTGTGAGAATTGATTGATGTTGCTGTGTGAAAATGCTCTATCCACAGTTCATCATGAGTGCCTATTTTTAAAAGTTCAATGTGTCACTTCCTGCTGCTGCCTGAGCTTGCGTACAACCGAGACACCATCAGTTGAAGCTGAACCACTGCTGTGTGGAGCAGAGGCGACGAAAAGGTTCTCTTGATGAAACCCTCCAGAGTATCACTCAAAAGCAATTACAAAACCCTATCATTGTTGTGTGGCAGACGGAGCCTCAATAAAATCATCAGGTTCAGCCCAAGCCACTAAGAAGTCTGCAGTTAGTGCCTTCAAGCAAAGCGAATTGCTTTTGAAGTGTCTCCGCTCCATCTCACATTTATTCTTGCTGGAAGGTTAGCATCGGCAAGGTTTTGACCATACTGAGGAAGAATTAAATAAACCTGCAGGGTGATTTTTAGGCAATTATTGTTAGCCACTGTGGGTAAAAGGTGCTTAATGTCTGAAACATAATGCAAATGTAGTCCTGTGTGAGAAAAGAGTTTTACATAGTTTTACATCTCAAATTATCACATGATTAGTCAAGTACCTTCACAAAAAGCTGAGCACCCAAACTGAGACCCGATTCAGAATTGGCTTTAACATCCGTCCTGGGTCATCCAATCGCAAGTGGACAGCAGAGGCGGATAACCAAGCACACCTTGCATTATCATGAGTCTCAATCATCTGATCAACCTAAAATCGGTCAGAATGAACTCTTTCCTTTCCTATTTCTCTGTATTCTCCACCCATCGAATTCTCTATCTCTAGCCCATTCATGAAGCACTTGATGCCCAACCCCTCTATTTTTTGGATTACCTTACAAAGACCCTACTGTCTCACCGCAAAAACAAACTTCATTCAAATTTCAACTTCACACCAGCTGTCCGCTCCATCAAACACCCTTTCCTTCTGAGTTACTATGTGGTCTTCCGATGTTGTTCGGGACGCATGAGAGGCATTAGTGCTCACACTACAAATGCTATGTGGCCCAATGCGTCCCTGACAACCTCCACAGGTGGTTTCAGAGATTAGATCGCAGTGCATCTCAAAGACATACTGGACCCCGTTCACACCTGCACTTGAGATGGGATCACCTGAGATACATGTTCAAACCGAGCGTGAGGGGAGTTAGTGATGTTAAACAGAGTGATAAGATAAAATAGTGGTGACAAGATTTATTTACTGCATTATAAATCATCTTCAAAATGAAGCACTGCCTGAATGTGACAATAACATTTCTGCAAAGAGCATTATTTCAGCTGTCACCATGGAGCCTGTATTTATCAAACCAAAACAATACTGAAGGCCGATGGCTAATTCCTTCATCTAGGCTCTGGAGGCCAAGTCTAACAATATGAAATACTTTATTCACACCAGGTCTGGCCAATACAATTGCAATAAAACCCTATCTGGAGGTCAGGCAACAGGAATCAAACGCCAAGAGCATCACAGGGAGGTCAGGAGGGCTAAAGGCCTCCATCCACCAAACTTTATTGTTATGCTCTTGAGCTCAAAAGGTCAGAATATGGGATGGAGACAGAGAGGGCAATAAGAGGGGTGGGTTTTCCTGCCACTTCTGGAAGTAAGAAATGATTCAGGGTCTTTTATTTCATTTCATTTCAGAATAAAAATTAAAACAAATGTGCTACAATAGGGGAAAAGTAAGTTGGTCTTACCAGGCAACTTCCATTAGTGATATAGGTACAGCAGCTGCATAGATGGCCAGGTCTCCGTACAGATAGACTATGATGCAGATGTAGAACATATTGACTCCAACTAGAAGACAAAAACAATCCAATCAAGATGAGTATACATGAGCTGGCATTCTGAATGTGCTTCTGAATGTGTCATGTCTGCCAGCGTGCATATATTCATCACATTCATGTGGCAGCGTGAGCCCTCAGGTTGATGAGCAAACACATTTTTCATCTTTACCAGCCGTCCAAACAACCAATAATGAAATATGGTAGATGCAACCTGTGTGTCAAGCCTAACTGCTAAGGTGCCATCTCTATTAAAGCCAATCTCGCCCACACCTCCACTCATTACATCTCTCCATCCCTTTTCTGGGACAGCATTCTCGACAGGAGCAGCACATCTCGCTGCTCCGCCGAAAAATATTGATTGCGCTAATTAAAAAAGTAATCACTTCATGATGGAAATTCTCCTTGTTACCTTTTAATCTCCACACCGACAAGCTTTTAACCGTTTGCCCTTCCGCCACCCCCCTCCGCACACCCACTGGCAGCCCATCTAAGCTGCATTCCCAGTCCAGGATCGAGGGCTTTCAACAGGAGACAGATCATCATGTTGTGCCAGACATCCATCATGCACTTGAGCTATCAGAGGGAGGTTCAACCGTCCAACTGGACTCCTCTGCTAATTCATTACTGCCAAGGAAATTAGAGCATGGAGTCCATTAAAAAGAAATAAAAAGTGACAGATTTACAGCTTTATGGGCAGAACAGACTCTTCTTTTATGAATAAAGGTCTGACAGTGGCCTACTCATGCTGCCTTTGAAACAGTTAAATTAAGCTTGAATCGATATAGAAAACTTTAAAGCAAAACTGGCCTGGCAGAGCATTAGGTTTTGTAGTTACCTGGGCGTTATATGAGTCCACGTGGTGGTGAAATATTCTCATAAGTTGGTTAATGCTCCCCTGGGCTGCTAATCCACAACGGAGTAGTTGCATTTCTCAATTCACTCCCAAAACAACACTTTCACCACTTGAATGACTGTGAACAAACTGGATTACGAGGATGTGGACTCATAAAGCCTAAGGAACGATACAGTCCAACAATCCTCTACCAAAGCTAAATTCTGGTTTAACTCATGTAGCTGACATGCCACAATTTTGACAACATAGTGGGAGACCAGGGCACCCTCAAATCACTCTGAACACTATATATGCATTATATATCCAACAGAACGAGTCAGCTGCCATATCTCCATGTCAGCCTTCTCCAAAACAACAGAACCACTGCATGTGACAAATGTTATGAGTGCAACAGAAATTCTTTTTTAACTTTTTCCTAGTAACCGCCTTAATCCAGGAAAGGTATCCCACTGACTGCTGTCACATTCACCTTTTTCTGTCTTTGTCAGTTCATCCTCGATACAGCTGTACATTGGAGAGACATGGCAAATTCTTAACTGGGAGAAACTAATTTATTTCTGGCTGTAGGCTGTCATGCTTATCCAGACCTATCCACTAATATCTCTTCACTTTGTTTCGTGTGCTGGGCCGGAAAAGTAGAAGGACTGCTGGAGCTGCTGTTTGTAATGAATAAAAAGGTACTTGCAGGTAAAAAAGAACCAAGAGTTGTATTTCTTCAGCGCATCACAGTATAAAACAGCACTTGAGGCTAAGTTAAATATCCTCTCAAGTTGTGAAGATGGGGATGCAGCAATAGGGTAGTTCTCGGTGTACCATCATCCAGCTCCAGAGGAAAAAACACCTATCACTCTTCTCTCATGATAAATCCACTGATTCAGACTAGGCCAGAGGGGACTGTCATCAATCTTATCACCTATATTGTCCTAAGACATGCTAGAAACATTCTAAGTACTGAAACACAACAATATTTGTCTTTAAGTAGTTGGTTCTATTGGACAACTCACTTGCTCAGCTTTGAGAGATTAATTAAAAGGGGCACTTTCTTAAATTAGAAGAGAAATTAGCACAGGCTGTCATAACTGAAGCAGGCCACTTTTAACTTTCAGCACTCTTGGAACCCTAATCCGTCACAAACCCTCAAAGTGCCACCCACATATAAGGAAGAATTGCTGGGGAAAAACATCTTAAAGCATAACAGTGGCCCTATTTTCCAGTCGTTTTCCATCAAAATCTTGTCAATTGCTTTACTTCCTTCTTTTCTTCTTTTTTTGATAGAGCTAGGCATCTTGGCTTGACTGGCTGCTGCTCATACAGTCCTACAGGGCTAACGGATGCTCCAAAATTCAGCACCAAATTACCTGGAGCATGTCTTTTTGAACATACAAAAACTAACTCTGTAATGACACACGTCAATAAGAAAATCTAATAACTAGAAGAGTGCACACAGTAAAGTGCAGATGTCCCCTTTTCCAGACTATAGGCTTCCCCAATGTTTTCCAAATTACAAAAAAATAAATTACTGTATAATTCAAGACAGCACAGAAAACATACAAAACTCCCAAAGCCTCAAAGGACACAAAAGTGACCAAGCTAGACAGCCAACAAAGTGAGGGAGCAGTGGAAAGACCCAGTGGTATCCAAAATGAGAGAGAGTAAGAGAGTAGCAGTGGTCAAGCGAGCTAGACAGTGAATAAAGTGAGGGGCCAGCATAGAGTGACCCTGTAGAGACAGAGCAACGGTGGTCAAGACAGCAGAAATAACAAAATTTCTGCAAAGGTTTGAATCACTGCCACCACAACAGGTTCTGCATCATACAGTTGTAACTGTGCACAAAAACGTTTAGGCTGACAAACCCAGCAGATTAGCTGCAGACGGACACACAGACACACACTTCCCCACACAGGCTGCCACCTGACAGAGATGCTAAAAGCTTAATGCCTTTCTTATAGAGTTCAGATAGTAACTTGGCATACTGCTTGAACTCTTCCTTGTTGACTTAATACCTACCAGCTATAGCTGCCAATGGGCTGTTACTGTGTAATATTGCATAAACTCAATAATGAATAGTTGTCCGCTCAGGCTTAAACTGAAAATTAAACATAGGTCCCGTTATAGAGTGAGCATCGAAGCATGCCTTTGTTTACAAAAACATGATGAGTGCTTTAGGGGTTGATTTGGGGTAAAACTGCACACCCTGACAAGCAAGATTTAAGCAGCTCTGTTGTGAAGTGATAGATGAGATTTTGGTCAGAATCAATTGGTATGATAACATGATGGGAAATTTGGGTCCACGCCGAAAATGGCCAAAGTTATGCCTTAAAGCTTAGAGTGGGAAAATTAATTCCTCCTCAGTTTTCTACCTCACATCTTCAGTTGAAGAAAAATTCTCTCTCTACTTCTGCATAATGCCTCCATCTGGCACAATGAAGACCAAGCCTATTAGTGACTCTGTGGCAGAAGGGAGAAACAGGCCACACTCCTCTCCCCCTGTCAGTAAGCGATAGCAGGCCGAAGACTCCACATGACCGAAAGGATGCAGGCCTGCCAGGCACCGTAACTAATATTTCTCCATTACCCACAGCCACAGGCTCAAATGCTGCAAAATGGGTCTTCACCTAGGAGTCCAGTCCTTCTGTAGCTGGGTAACACATCACTATCCATCATCACACTGCCTCTGATGGACAGCAGCCCCGATAGCCACTGTAATGGCAGAGGCTTGAGAAAAGAGGAGTCAGCCTCAAGGACAGAGGGCTGCTGAAAGATCCACTGTGCATAATACAGGTGCACAATATGGGCAGATACTGCTTCTAATTTTAGCACGTTTTACAGGTTTAACAATATTGATATGTATTTCCGCAAAGTTATTTGTCTATTTTGTAGTGGAAATAGCATTTTTGCCTGAAATGCCCATCCCTGGTCACATGACAGCTGTACTTACGCTGCACTGCTTATTGTTTTTTTGCTTGCAGACTTTGTGCAGAGTTAATTCTTCCAGGCTTAGAGGACCTTTTTCTAAGTATATTACAGAAAGTGCTCAAATATATTATTTTGGGTGAATGATTAAGTGTAATATTAAAAAAGGGAAAATGGATCTCTTGTAAAGTTAAATTACCTTCATGGTGTTTGATCACAAAAGACTCACGAAAGAATATGTTGTTAAAAGTCTCTGAAATAAAAATGAGTCTATTTCATTTTAGCTTAAAATTTTTCCTAATTAGCCTCCCCTTCATTTTATTAAATTCAAATTCTGCTTTCTTGTGGGAATATCCAAGTCAAACTCTAATTAATCTAAAATTTCAGACGTTCACAAATCAATTCCAAATTGAGCCAACCATGGGAGGCAACAACTCAGACAACAATACATCTCTAAAATAAGGAAAAAGGACAGCACAGCGCTGGAAATGTCCAATTTGGGTCTGCTTTGACAACTAACAAGCTTTGTGCAATGTAAGTAACGTTCAGCTATCCAGTCTCTTCATCAATAAATCAAATATGTTAAGTAATTTGCACTGACATCGCTTTGTTGTGCCAAGAACTGGAGGCAGTGGAAGAAATGACAACAAACAACTGCGTACCAGCAGTCTTCCTTTAGAGTTAATGATCTGAATGTGGCTCTAAATGCCCACAGCATTACCACAGGGAAATACTGCATTTTACAGACATGTCCCATTTGTGAGTCACGTCTGTCCGAAGAGGCAATGGGCATACAACAACAAAATCCCAGTCATTTTCTGAACCACTTTGTCAGCAATTTCTTTGATTTTGTTCAATTTTAGGATGTAGCTAATGAAGCCTCAGTCATGAGAAATGTGAACCACCTACAGCTCCGGCTATGCCAACTATCAGGAAACACTGCTGAGCTCTAAGAGTCATGACAAAGTTATTGGTTACAATACAAAGGGCTTTTCTCTGGTTTAATTTTGAATCCTAAATTAAGCTTTCACTGAACAAGCTCCACTCTGGGGACTGAAAATTGTTATATTGATCTGAAGTAATAATCACAGCTGAGCCATAATTGCATGCCCCCTGAAATTAAAGTGCATCTTTTACAAAGTCGACAGGGAAAACTATGCTGGCCGTGGCTTATGGTAATTGTATCGGTTGAAAGCTGCCACAAACATATCCATTTATCATCTCATTGGCACTGGCTCCCTTCATTTTTTCCCAGTGCTCTTAATGCACAAGTATGACATTTAAGTAAAAGTCATTTAAGTATTAAAAATGAATGTGCCCATGTTTGGATCTCATTAAAGACAGGACGCAGGGCTACAGTTGTCTAAATTAGTATTCCTCACAATGGCTTACTGTATGGCAAGTGGAGGACAGCTCATGTTGAAGGAGCAGTCACTCTGTTTGCACAGCCGCCATGTTAACCGCCACATCACACCAGACAGGTAAGCAGGGCTAAGACAAGATGCTGACGCAAGGACGGACCTCTGTTATTCCCTTTCCTCGTGACTTTAGCCAAAGTCGTCTTCTAATCAACTTTCAAATCATCATTGTGAAGGTTAGAGAAACACCTTTCCACTGTGGTGCAGATAAACCAGAGCCCATCAACATTCCTGTCAGTGGCTGCAGGTCGGGCTAATGCGATACCCATGGCCTTCTTCCAAGCCTGCTTTACTGCTGTTACTGTTGCCATGTCAATTTCAGCCCAGGAGGAAGTCAGATGCCCTCCAAGAGTGTCTCTTAAACAGCAGGGGCAAAGCCTTTTAATTGGAAAGGTGTAGGAATGAAAGTAGGTGCAATCACACCTATAGTTGGGTCTGAACAGTAACAGAAAAGTTGACTTTGTTGCATTCGTGTACTCGGTTCATTTAGGGTGACGCTCCCTGTTCACATGCAAAGTAGTGGTTGTAAATAAAAGTCCAATGGACTCACAAGCTGCTTGTTTACTAGACGAACCTTCAGAAACCTGTCATCATGCTAGGCTTGAGATGTAGAAATAGCTGAATAAGTACTGAATTAGTCCAGACGTCAGTTCACCCTCGCTTCATTTTGTTAAAACTGGCTCTCCAAGAGCGAGGAACTGCACCTTCTATAGTCGTTACCTCCATTTCTCTTGATGGCATTGTTGTAGGTTACTTTTAGTTTTGTTTTAGAAATTTGTAGCTTAGGTTACTTCAACCCTTTGTCTATGTGGTTCGATCCTTCTGTAAATGTCTTCTTGGAGGTTAATCTTCTTTGCCAGACAAAAGAGGCATTTAACAAAGAATATGGACTGCAGATAAAGTCACATCTTCAGAAGAAAGTGACAGGAGTACGATTTGAGTGGTATAGAGTTTGTTTATTTAGTGGCAGCTGAGTTTGGTTGGCACTAATCATACCTGGCCTAATAAATCCAACTGAAGATGTAAACACTTGGTGTGTCTGTAGACACATTTGAGAAAAAAAAAAAAAAAACACTCATTACAAGTGTTAGCTTATTGCCATGAACTTTCAGTTCATGGCAATAGAGCCAGCAGTGTTAAAAATATGGAATATAAAAGTGAGGAGGAAGAGGGGGACAGAGGAAGAAGGAAAGAAGTAATTCTGACAGGTGTGAGGTTTATCTCAAATCCAATCACGAGTCACTGGACACGCTTTTGAGACGCAGGACAATGACAGGTGTGAACAGTGATCTGTCTCCACTGTCCTCAGATGGACATTAAGACTCAGTCTGAACAGGGTGTGTGTGTGCGCCGTTCTGATCACTCGAAGGGTGGCTGCACCCGTGCATCAGGCGAACAACAAGTTTAGAAATTGGTGTCGGATCGGAGCCCAGCACAGCTCCAAAACTTATCATAACTAACTAGAACAAGCAGGGCTCATCCAGGGTCAAGTGGACAGCAGAGTGGGCCTGGCAGACACTTTCCCATTAGAGGTCTCACCTGGCATTGAGTCTGCAGCCCCTACCTTAATTAATACTGCTTAAGTAGCCCATTAATGCCAGTACCACATTAATCAATGGTGGACCAACAACTCTTCAAGAGAGCAGAGTTATAGTAGACTGTCAATAAAATTACTTTGGATAAAACCCATTTGCTGCACCCTGAAGAAGGCAAAGTGTGGCTGCAATGTATTTTTGGGTTTGTTTTTTTTTACATAACTGCCTCACAATTCTTCTTCTATTTCATTGTATTCACACCTAACATTACCTGTAACAGCAGCTTTACTTAACCTGTTCGCCTAAGCATTTGTGTTACACATATCGCAGTTCACTGTCTGCAAGCAGTTAATTACATCCGGTGCTGTCTTGACAGACAAAAGAGCTGCGTTTTCCCCATTCCTCTGTCACCATGCACTGGGACTTGTGCCCATCTAATTCATTTCTGATTAGAGTCACTGGGCAGCTCTCCCACCGCATGGGGAGATGGAGGAAGAGAGAGAGAGAGAGAGAGAGAGAGAGAGAGAGAGAGACAGAGGGAGAGACAATTTATTTCTTTACTACCAATCAATACCTCCTCATCCCTCACCTGCACACAGTGCATTCCACAATGAGAAAGATCATCAGCAGAGACTCTTTGAGCACTTCACCTTTGATAGGACGATCACGAACGGACTGAGAGGGCTGCGGGGAAGAGAGTGTGACGCAGCTCTGACAGCATGAGCGCGCCTGTATGTAGGGGTGTGTAACGGCATGCATGAGCGAGCTCATACGTGGGTGTGAACACAGGTACTGTGCGAATAAACGTCTGCATGTGCACTCTGAGTGTATGCGTATGTGTGTATGTATGTGTGCGTGTGTGTGTGCTAAGTGCTCCACCTAGTGTTCACATGATGGCACTAAAGAGCAAGATCAGCACAGATGATGTTGTCAAAGCTTTGACCTTTTGTTGCTCCTTTATTCCTGAGGTAGCAACAGGGATGCTGCAGATTGCTGAGTCAATTACATGGTTAATGTTACTGGAGTAACTGGCCGTCGTAACATAACTAGGCAAACAAAGAGAGAAGATGGGGGGGCATGCAGCATGGAGACAGGGCCGGCACAATGTTTCTGACGTAGTTAAATAATGTTAAGCATCAAGGTTGTTCCGTTTCTCGTTCAAGGTGAACATGATTCTGCTCTCAATTCGCTGCCACAAGGTAGCAGCGCTTTCATTAGCTCCCCTATCACTCAGGCAGAAGCTTTAACATCTTTGCCACTAGTGCAGCCTGCCCACATGCACACACACGCACACACACACATACACACACACACGGGAGATTTAACAGCAGTCATGATGGGGTCTCAAACAGGTAATTACAACCAAAGGCAATTTATCCATATATAATTACATCCCATTAGAGAGACTCTCTTTGTGAATGTGAGAGTTAGGCATAAAAAGGTGAAGAAAAAAAATCTTCCCACACACGCTTTAATACTAAGCGATAAATGTTACACGTGGGTGATGAGTGGTGTCAGCAGTTAATTGAATAATGGGCTGAGCACACAGGAGTTCAAGGCTGGAAGAATAATACCTTTGTTGAAGAACATGGAGGCCATTTGACCCATCTCGACCCTTTCAACAATGTCAAAATGATCGACGTGCCCTCCCGACCTCTCTGCGAAAACATAAAGATAAAGTCCATCAAAAGCAAAGATAGTTTAGATTGTCATGCACGGTGACAGAGATAAAGGTTACCGAGACAATTTATGTTTTACCACTGAGGAAATTCAGCGGTTCAACATGGAGTGACACAAAAGCAGCGCTGTGACACTGAAGGGGCTCAACCTTTGATGCTGTCTCATTAAAATGTGCCTTTATTTTGATGCAGAGCACAACACTCACGAACAGACAGGATGGGTCTCGTCTCCGGCTCCGATCGGCCCCTGACGATGACATCATCGTCTGAATAGTCGGAGGTGGAATCGCTGTCATCGACCTGCGGAGGAAGACGTTAGTTACAAATCAGGGTGTGAAGTTTTGGCTGGCCCTTTTCCTAAACGCCAGCTACTAATTTCTCAGTGTGAGCAACCGTCAGTTTACAAGCTATTAACACAATGTTTATTTGCTCTATATCTGACGCAGGGGAAGGCAGCATCTGGAAATTGTTTGGAACAGCTGGGGCGCACTTTGGAGAATGGAGGACGCTCCTGTTCACACAAAGCAGATATTGAGCCCACCCGTCCCGGCACCCC
>OMLB01018766.1:0-12494 GCA_900302555.1 Myripristis jacobus | reverse complement strand
TGCATTGTCTACAGCATAACATTGGAATAAGCATTAAAAACATCATTCAGGTATATCTATCAGGTGTCAATCAATCAAGAAAATTCGACAGGAGTTAAATTGAACACACATGAAAAAAAAAACATTCATTCAACTTCATTCAAATGAATTATGAAGTTATGTTGTGGGAAAATCCAACGAGAAACAAGTAAGTCAGGGGGTGTGTGTGCGTGTGTGTGTGTGTGCGGGGAGGTTCTTCATGACTTACCTAATTTCCTTAGATAGGCAGAAGTCAGCACTGAGGGATAAGATGTGATGTGAAGTCATGACGGCAGGAATTAAACCAGCAGTCACACAAGTCGTGACAGGAACGTTACATGAACTATGTGGTGTAATGTCAACCCTAATGACCAATGTTTTTTTCATGCTTTTTTTTTAATCTGACATTTCTCATTGAGCATTAAATTGTCTTAAACGTTCATTATGTTTCCACAATACTTAGTTTGCAATGACTGTATCATAAATTATTTGAATCATAAGCACTGTCTTTGACATATGGTGAAGACACTGAGGCCATAGTTGATCCAAACGAAATAAAAACCCAGCCTGATATCACACACAGGTTTCGCTTTCTGCTCCTGAGTGTATAATTATTTTCCAAACCTGCATCTCAAAGGTATCCTTGTCTCAATGCAGAGATGATTTACAGTTGTTTGGGAATCCGGTTTGTCTTTACTTGACTTAAATGTCTTTGATTAGTCACATCAACTTCAAGACCTTTTAAAACTCAAATCTGTCCAAACACACTTTCAATGTGGTGTTTCAATACTATTAATTAACTGGTAGTGGAAATGTTATTAATGCTGACATAACTGGATCCAGTATGAGTTATTCTGCTAACTGCACATTCTTAATATAAAATAATAGTGTCTTTATGCTTGGTCCGCTTACATTTCATTAGTGATTACAGTCAATCTTTATTTTTTTTTTAGTTCTCTTTATTAGTTTTTTAGTATTTTTTTTTTAACTTGGATAATTTTGTAATGTTGCTTGCTGTTTAATGCTGTGCCCTTTTTCAAAAGTCTGTTTAAATAAATTCCTTTCACAACACATCCACACATTTCCATGTGATGCAAAGACTAAAACATCTGTGAAGTACTGAAGATCAAGAAGTGAAAGCACCACTGATCCTTAAAATAATTTATCATCATGTGTAACAGACATCAAACTGTCAAATGTGCTCTGCCTCTCACTTGAGTCAATACACCGGTATAGGGAACAGGGCGGGATGGGATGGTATAGACCCGATGGCTACAGTGTGTAATTCAGAAAATAGCTATTGTGTTATCTGGTCAAAAGGGAGAAAAAAAATTCTAGGGTCTTCGAGGGCCCAGTCACGTGGCTATATGACGCAGTGACACAGCACTCTATACTGTGTTGCTGGGTCAGGAGTTTTGACAATGGGGGCCACAGATTCTTTACGGTTTGGTCAGGTATAAAAGTAAGGGTTAAACCAACCAGGACAGCAGTGCAGCAGTACCACCAGCAGCAACAGCAGCTCAGCTCAGCCCAGCAGCAAAATGACCACCACCAGCATGAGCATGGGAAGAGTACGAAGCCTAATAATAATTTAAATATCATGAACTCCACATAGGATACATTAAACTCACCATATAAAACTTTACATTTTCACAGTTAACTCAAAGTGAGCTAATACATCCATCCCTCTTTTTTCAGATCATCTTCTACGAGGACAGGAACTTCCAGGGCCGTTCCTATGAGTGCATGAGCGACTGCGCTGACATGTCCTCCTACCTGAGCAGGTGCCACTCCTGCAGGGTGGAGAGCGGCTGCTTCATGGTGTACGACCGCCCCAACTACATGGGAAACCAGTACTTCATGAGGAGGGGAGAGTACTCCGACTACATGAGCATGATGGGATGGAGCGGTGGTATCAGATCCTGCCGTATGATCCCCATGGTAAGTTTAATGCGGCCTCTGGGATAGTGCTGCTACAGGTGCAACATCAATATTTTACACAGATGATTGCAGGTTATACTGGGAATTAATGTTGCTCTAATTCCATTCCAACAGCACAGAGGCCAGTTCAGGATGAGGATCTACGAGAGGGAGAACTTCGGTGGTCAGATGTATGAGCTGATGGACGACTGCGACTCCATCATGGATCGTTTCCACATGTCCGACTGCATGTCCTGCAACGTGATGGACGGCCACTGGCTGATGTACGAGCAGCCCCACTACAGAGGCAGGATGATGTACTTCAGGCCCGGAGAGTACAGGAACTTCATGAGCATGGGCATGGGTGGCATGAGGTTCATGAGCATGAGGCGCATCATGGACATGTGTTAGACCCCTCAATTTTGCAATAAAAAGTTACCAATAATCAAAAAATCTGAGCATGTTGCAGTATTTCTCTCTATTGAATTTTACAATGGCATATGCTATTATCTGTCTACAGCGTGTTCCAAAAATGGCACAATTAAAAATGTTGCCTTTAGCAAAACAATGTTGAATAGTATTTAACCCACACACTGCAGCGTAACATAAAAGTAGAGCAGCTGATTCATAAAAATTGTTTGGATAATTGGATTAATAATTAATGTGAATGAGATACAAAGAGATACACTATTAAAATGTCAAAATATAGTGCAGGTAATTGATTTAATTTGAGCATAACTCAAGATGTGATTTAAATAAGTTCAGAAGATAAAGAAAAAAAAGCCTCTTGATTTCTGTCAACAAGTCATCTTTCCTTTTGACCTAAATTTGCTGAAAGAATAACAAGTACATGTGGTCTTGCACAGACATACTATATGTCCATTATTACATAATGTATATTTCATATATTGAAAGCAAAAACAGTAAACAAAATAGTAAACATTTTTAAATTGTTGGTTATAACACATACTTAAAATTGAAAATGTTATAATACATTAATCCATCATAAATCTGACATAAGCAGGTTATGATGAATGCAATTTGGCCTGGAACTGGGACCTGTGTGTTTATTGGTTTATGACACATAAACACTTTTTGAATTGTGGACACCAGATTCATAGTGAACTATAGATTTATTATGATGTGCAGTTATTATAATTTCACCTACATTTACAGTTGTTATAATTACAAGCTATACAATGTATTAAGTGTCATTAAATGTTCTGTTATAACAGACCAGTTTCTGTTTAACCTATGATAACCTATAAATGCCTTGTTACTATAACAAACCAATTACTTCATCATGTATTTATCAGCTACATCCTTATCAAGCAACATATGACACACACACACATATAACACACATCTGCTTTTACACTGGGTTGCAAACTGACTTTTCCGAGACATAATATTTTAAGGAAGGAGTTTGGAAAAGGTTTTAACAGCTACATTACTTCTGATAAATTATATTAGCTCAAAACATAAACAGATGAAAAGAATCCCTCAAATGAAAATAAATACTTGCTTTTTGCTTCTGTTACTAATTAGAGGGGCACTGCAGCTGTTACAAATCTCCAAGCATGAAATCATGGTGAGTTAGAACTGTGCACATAATGTCTGAATATAAAACAACCAGGCCCAAAAAAGACCTGAAAAATATTGTTTAGGTGTAGGGTGTAGGTTTATAATTTGTAATGATTTATTATGATTTAAGACTGCTTTCATATTACTTTTAGAGAAGTAGTTCTCTCAGGGAAATTCATTGTGCTAAATGCCTAACATAAATGTGTGTAGGTCATTTTCATAATTAAGTATTTATGGTACTTAATACCGGGGCCTAAAATTCAAATAAAAGCTGTAAAAGTTCAAACACAACATATTGATTTTTCAGTACTGCAACACCTCATGTTAAGTAGCCGACATACAGAAACATAGAACCTATTCTCTACATTTTTCACTGATGAGTATTAAACAATGAACATCATTTTACATCTTTTTAAAATTAAGGTTGAATTTTCCAGCTAATTTTGGCATGTTTAAAAACATGATACCTGTCTTGCGGTGGTTTCCAGCTCCACCCTAATCCCCCTAATAACAAAAGGAGCGCACAGATAATTGGTTGTAGGTCACTGATGGACAGGTGAGGTGCCGAATGGAAACTCGTCTCAGCTGAAACAGGTAGCTGCTTCAGACATAGAATTCAAGCTCACCTATAAATAGCTAAGGTAGCTCTGTGTGTGCAGGTGGGAATTTTCATATTCATAGTGATGCACAAATATAAGGGACAGTTTTATTTGAAACTGTCTTTATCCAGCCATAAGGATTTTTGTTAAACTAAAGCAGGAATGCACTGAATTGAAGGTTTATGATACATAAAAGATACTTCACACATGCAATTTCTCTATCAGATTTTTTTTTCAGTATTTTACTGCTGTACCTTGAAGAGTTAAAGAGTTACATTTGCAGCAAATATTCAAAGCCATCAAAAATTGAAAGGATATGTGCAGAAGCAATTTGCTCTAGAATAATAGTGCCTCTGTCAGTATACATAATAACCCTTTCCCACCAGTATTCACAAACAGGGGTGACTGAAATTTGCATGCTGCTGACTCATTACTTCTATACAATGGTGCCATAGATTGTTTGGATGTCGCGTTAGGTATAAAACAGGCTTCAATCCAGGATGGGATAGCTGCAGTATCGCTCATTATATCAGCCACCATGCACGGCAAGGTAGGTTTGTTAGGGATTTATTTGCAATAGAGACTGCACCCAATAGGATCTTTTTATTGGCATTTATTTTGCAAAATCTGAGTATATGGATGCATGCCTTCATTTTGCAATATCATGATCCTAAATAAATAATTCACTAATTATAACTATTGGAACTAGTTTTGCGACTGGAAACATTTAAAAATAATATATGATGTTGAACTTACTATTTTGGATTCCAGATCATCTTCTACGAGGACAGGAACTTCCAGGGTCGCTCCTATGAGACCAGCAGCGACTGCGCCGACATGTCCTCCCATCTGAGCAGGTGTCAGTCCTGCAGGGTGGAGAGCGGCTGCTTCATGGTGTACGACCGGCCCAACTACATGGGCCAGCAGTACTTCCTGAGGAGGGGAGAGTACTCCGACTACCAGCGCATGATGGGCTTCAGTGACTGCATCAGGTCCTGCCGCATGATCCCCATGGTATGACTAATCATGACACATGGACATTCAGATGTTAATGAATGCAGGCAAAGCACTGCACACAAAGCAAATGGTGCAACACGTGCAGCAAATCACTGTATTTTTTGCATTCTCTCCAAACAGCACAGAGGGGCCTACAGGGTGAGGATCTACGAGAAGGAGAACTTCGGTGGTCAGATGCATGAGCTGATGGACGACTGTGACAACATCATGGACCGCTACCAGATGTCCGACTGCCAGTCCTGCCACGTGATGGACGGCCACTGGCTGATGTACGAGCAGCCCCACTACAGAGGCAGGATGATGTACATGAGGCCCGGAGAGTACAGGAGCTTCAGGGAGATGGGATACGATGGAGTTAGATTCAGCTCCATCAGACGCATCACCGACTCCTGTTAACTATGCAGATTAGTCAATTGAAGCAAGCAAAATTATGAAATAAAGCATTTCTTTTCATATTCAGAGCATGGGGCATGTTTTTTTTCTTTCTCCTGTTTGGGATTTGCATAGTCATATCTAATCCTAAAGTGCATAAAAGGATCAAAAATACTTTCTAACCCTTACCCTTACAGTCAGACACTCTTGCACTTTTTTTTGCCATGTGTAGTAAATATACAGTGAAATACTTGTGCTCTGGCTCCCTCTGCCTCAACACAAAGAACACACCAACCCAAAAACAACAACTCTATAGACCTACATAGACTACACACAGTGCATTCATACAGCACATGATAACATTACATACAACAACAATGTGAGATGCATATATTTGCATCAGCTGCTGGTAGCATTTTTTAGATGGAAGTAGTGAGAGCAGAACCTGAGCGGGGAGGCTGGTGTCCTTGATGATGCTTTGGGCTTTCCTTTTGCAGCGAGTGGTGTAATTGCTATGAGGCTGTTGTTGTTGCCAGTGCCAGTGATTTTTGCTGCTGTCTGTGCAGTCCTTTGAGGCAGTCTGCAGTCCTGAGCAGCCACGACTGCCAAAACCACACTGTGATGCAGCCTGTCAACACACTCTCAATTGTACTGCCATAAAAGTTCACCAGAGCCTTGGCATGCATACCAAAACTCTTGAGACGCCTCAGAGAGTACAGCCGCTGTGCTTTCTTGAGGAGTGTTGAGAGACGATGTGAGGGCATCTGTGTATACCAAGAAATCTAAAACTATCCACATTTTCATCAGATTGCCCATTGATGGAAACAGGAATGTGATTTTCTCCAATCTTTCCGAGGTCAGCAATGATTTCTTTTGTCTTATTGACATTTTGAGAGAGGTTATAATCAGGACACCATATGGTTAGATCCCTGTCGCTTATTAGTCAAATCACTGTGGTGTCATCTTGTGAATTTTATGCTGCTGTTGTTCTCATATTTGGCAACAGTCATGCGTAAACAGACTATACAATAGGGACATGCAGCCCTGAGGCACGCTGGTCCTAAAAACTACTGTAGATAAGTACATTTGACCTATTCTCACAGTCTGGGGTCTGCCTGTCAGGAAATCAAATATACTAGCAAAACATAGGCAAGATGCATTTTTATAGCCATGACTACACTGAATGTTCACATCCTGATTTAGATTAACCCTATAATAGCGGTGATACTTTAAAGAGTTTGCTTTGACAGCCACAAGTGTAGTTGCAGTGAAGAGCCACAAAGCAGCAGGCTAAATGAGGTCAAATGTTCACTCTCTGACGCACTTACAGCAGTATCCCTCTGGGAGGAGCTGTTGAGTCATGGGTGCTGGGGTCTTGTGGGCATTTAACTTGTTTAAAATAAAACAGCTTCATGAGTTCAGCTGCAACAAGAAATCAGACTAAAAATGATCTAATAAGCTATCATGAAAACATCAACTGACAAAGTACGCAGCACATTCATTTTGAAAATGAAACACTTTTCTATTTTCTATTGCATTTGCTGGTCATTGACTTGTCCTTACATATTTGCAGCACTTTGTAAACTGTGCTTGTAAATATGTCCTGTATAAAGTTAATAATAATAAAACTGATGCTGTTATAATTGTTATCGTTATCATTATTACCCTGCAGTCACATTAGGGCATATTCTCAGAATTATCAAGTATTTAAACAACCCCTCCTGATATATCATAGTTATCTACAATTGCTGCATTTGCATTAAGTGTGCATTCACTGAGAGGAGCAGCTGTCAACTTTAAAAAAGAGAGACTCATTGCATTTGTGTCTGCTCAGCTTACTACAATAATATATGGTGACAAGCAAATGAGAGAAAGTTGACCTTGTACCCATTTACTGGTACACAGAATGATGCTGCAATCCTTTGTGCCGTAATCCAAGGGCAGCATTCACACAGAAGTCCAATTCAGCTGTCAAAACAATGATGAACACACAATTGGTATCTACAGCGGACATCAGCCTATGCTGCCATAAATCTACAGGGCCATCAGATAATCAGCACCGTTTATCAGCCACTTAATCTAAATGTTACGGGATTTAATGTGTGCGTGAAGGCATCAGGTTGGTGTTTTGCATCACAGATGTCACACTGAATTAGACCCTCAACACCTCCAGAGGGCTTAATGATGATTTCTGACAACCTCCCCTCCACACCAAATACAGCTGTAGTCACCTCTACTATCAAAGACCCACACTAAGGCTTATCTCCAGTCCCCAGTATTATTCAGAAATGTTAAAACTCACAATTACTCTCAACAAAGGCTATATCCAGGGGCAGCTGATTCTGTGGCTTTATATAACCTCCTTCCACAATTCAAAAACCCACTTTTTAACAAACAGTTATACCCAGAGCTGAGAACAAGGCATCACTACTCTCTTTTACCTACCAAATCTACACTATCACATAATCCTATGATGTATCACTCCTGTCCCAAACGCAAGATAGGTGTTTATATTTCATATTTCATGTTTTGGGTCATAAAATAAAATATCTTAGTCAGCTTACAGAAGCCAGGGCAAATCTGCTAGTACCTAACATATCAACTAGCATGCTATAAACAACCAAATCATAATAAGCCAACTTGCCAACATGCTAGGAAATCAATATTCACTGTAGGTGCAAATAAACATAGCAGCCATTCTTCTTGTAAATTATATTAACAATGTCAAGCCACCAATATGATAAACACTCCTCATTAAACAAGCCTGGGCCCTCCGCGGCTGGTGTCCTGCTGGCTTGGTCCATGTCAGGGTAATGCAAGTAGTGGGGGGATGGAGTTTGTACGTTTTGGTGGTAACATGAATGTGGTTTCCAGATTTCATGGCAACCCTCCCAGTAAATTCTGAGATATCAAATTTTACCTTTTGACCCACAGTGGCACTAAAGCAGGGATAGTCAACTTGCTTTGCCAGGGAGTCACTTTTGCAGAATGACAGAGGCCAGTTGATAAACAAACATTAATGATATTTATCAGAAATGGATAAACATTAAAAGGCTCATAACCATAACCATAATCTTTCTTTGAAATTCTTTATTTTCAAATTAACTGTTTATTAACTTCCCTCATAAACTTAATTAACTTGGTCCAAGGATTGACATTTGGCCTGTATGATAAATCACATATTTTACTGTGTTTAAGAGCTGCAACTACATTTTAGTTTTAAATGCTTTGGTTACATTTGAAAGAGTTTATACATCATTAAACATATGGCTAGAACCTCTTCCATCATGTAATCACTTAAATGTTGGATTGATTCATAAACAAAAACATAAACTGCTCTTACTAACCCTAACCCTAACCCTATGGACCAAATGAAAAGCATATTTAAGCTCTTAGCATGAAATACACATGCATGGGATCAGAATTATCCTGTTTTGCATAATGTTAGCTGTCCTCACTCATCTTTGCCAAAAGGCAAATCCAGCCGCAGCAGCCCCACACCGGTCAAGAATACATGAACGTTTTGCTGGAAACACACGTCACCACTGTTGCACACTGCAGAGACCGCTGAGAGGCTGATATGCAACTTCCCCAGTAACACTCAGACATATATTTTAAAATCCCAGTGAGAATAAATTTATTTTCATTGTGAAATAGAAAATAGTCAGTGGCCCCCTCAGTTATGGGGAGCCAGATTTGTATGGGGAGCCAGAGTATTACTGCACTAAAGAAAAGATAATAACCAGGGTCATCAAAATCAAGATGAGTCTTCCTTTGTGGAGCATGAACACTTTCCCCAAACATAATGGCCATCTGCTCATTAGATTTAGTAATATTTTGTGTGCAATTTTGACATTTGGGCCTGAGGGTAGTCCTGCAGATCATAAGATTAACAGGGTTCATTCTCTGGGGAGCATGAATATGTTCACCAAATTAGATTGTGAGATATCAAATGTGACATTTTGGCTTAGGGATGGTGCAGGAGGAAATGTGATGGTGACACTAAAACTGACAGGCTCAATTCCCTGTGTAGCAAAATACATTGCATTTTAAATTATTTTTACAGATATGTCATGTACAAGGCAAACGTTTGGCCTGAGGGTGGTGCTCAAAGACAAGTCATAAGTTCCCCACAGTTGAGAGGAATCTTCTTTTGGGAATATTAAAGCTCATAACAAATATGGCAACCCACTGAATTCATTTTTTGAATTCTTGTTTGTAAAGTTGACATTTTGGCCTGAAGGTGGCACAAGAGATAAGGTTATGAGTTCACCTACTGAGGAGCATGAAAGTGCAAATGCAGTAACCAAATTTCAGAGTAATCTGCCCAATACATTTTGAGATACTGTAGTCAAGTCAAACTTGTGCCTGACGGTCATGGGGTCATCGTAATTGTCAGGGTTCATCCTCTGGGGAGCAGGAAAGGACTGAGCAAATTTCAAAGGAATCGGGCCAGCAGAGTTTGAAATATTACTTTGGAGTTAAGTGTTGAATGTATGGACATACAGATGGATGGACAGAGAAACCGATGGGCTGTCAAGATCATCTAGGGCAAAGACCAAGAGCTACAAATGATGGCTTAGGGCTTAGCCTTTTCTACTCACTAAATAATTGGTAGGGGTTTTTTTGTTTTTATTTTTGTTTTTGTTTTTTGAAGACACAGTTGGAAAGACTGCAGGTATCATTAACTAACTTATTTCAGTCAGGACCACTTTAGTCAAAGAGAATTTTATTGCCATCTGCAGTAAATCATATTTGTTGTTTAAGCTATGATATTACACTTTGAACAAGAAAATCCCATTACCTTGGAAGTGATGAAACCATATTTTTTTTAGCTCTCCAAATAAAGTTATATTTATTTTAAATATCACATTTTCATTGTTCAACAACACAGACAATACAAAACTGTCCTCTTCTCACAAATGCAACGGCCGCAAATCATGATCTGTTGAAGACCACTTTGAATTGCACTGTACACAGGGGCCTCTGTTCCATATTGCTCTGTCAGGAATTTAAACAATGGGGGTCATGTATTCTTTGGGTGTCAGGTCAGGTATAAAAGAGACAGAGGGACATACAGAAAACTGTGCAGACCTTTTCAACTAAACAGTTGTAGCTGTAGCCATGACCATGGGCAAGGTGTGTGAGGTGTTTGTTTGTGTTCCAAGATGTTTGGTCAGAATTGAGTTTATAGCAAAAAATGGTGTATGGTACAAGATATACATTGTTACATCGGCAAAAATGAGTCACCATAATGGTGTCCTTTGTGTTTTCAGATTATCTTCTACGAGGACAGGAACTTCCAGGGTCGCTCCTATGAGACCAGCAGCGACTGTGCCGACATGTCCTCCTTCCTGAGCAGGTGCCACTCCTGCAGGGTGGAGAGCGGCTGTTTCATGGTGTACGACCGTTCCAACTTCATGGGAAACCAGTACTTTGTTAGGAGGGGAGAGTACTCCGACTACCAGCGTATGGGAATGAGTGACTGCATCAGGTCTTGCCGCATGATCCCCATGGTAATTCGATTTTCGTGTTGCTTTGAAACCACATCTCAGCTACTACACCAAGGGACTGTAAAGGGAACAAAACTTTGTGATAGCAGTTTAATATTTGCAGGATGATCTCAGTGTCTTGATCATTTTCAAACTCTTCCTACCTGTCAACTTACAGCACAGAGGCCAGTTCAGGATGAGGATCTACGAGAGGGAGAACTTTGGTGGTCAGATGTATGAGCTGATGGACGACTGTGACAACATCATGGACCGCTACCGCATGTCCGACTGCATGTCCTGCAACGTGATGGACGGCCACTGGCTGATGTACGAGCAGCCCCACTTCAGAGGCAGGATGATGTACATGAGGCCCGGAGAGTACAGGAACTTCATGAACATGGGCATGAGCGGCATGAGGTTCATGAGCATGAGGCGCATCATGGACTCTTGCTACTAAATGTTCTGTAAATGTTCTCTAAATTAACATAATGCACTAAATAAAGTTATTCACTCGAACATTTTGAGGTTCTTTTTGAATTTGAATCCTTTTTCTTGTATAATGTAAGGTTATTTTTGATTACTGCTATTACTGCTGCAAACACCCCTAGACATAAAAGAATGCAGTTAATTGCCCAACTGTCACAATGAAAGATTACTGCCAAAAAGATAAACATAATTTGAGTCCAGTATGCAAATGCAGCTCTTTATGAGTCATCAGCTGCAAAAATTTGGAAAGAAAAGCTTTTTGGATGGCAAGCAGCTCACTCACAAGCAATTTCTCATTTAGGAATCCATTTAGCTCTACATTTTAAAATCATGCACAGATGATAGAGTATCTTTTCCTCCTCAGTATTCAAGGTTGAATGTCGTGGGATTAATTAATTAGTGATATTACGAAGGTATATGGTAACATTCTGTTTTAACTGAAAATGAATGAAAGCTGGTAATTTTGTAAACCAACTGAATGTATAATCCCATTTTATCTTACTTATTACAGGGTTTCCAATCAAGTTATCTGTCAAATCCACTGTCACACTGTGCATGTGACAAACAGCAAGGAAGCTAGCTTTCCATCTTGATTCAATAGTGCTGATAATACTGTCTACAATACATATTTATTTATAGTGCATAACTCGTTAACAAGCACTTTGTAACAGCAACATAGCACATCCATAAATACAGATAAATGTAATTTATGTTTTGAGTTGCTTGCATCGTCTACGGCATAACATTGGAATAAGTGTTAAAAACATCATTCAGGTATATCTCTAGTGAACAAAATGTCAAGGTGTCAATCAATCAAGAAAATTCAACAGGAGTTAAATTGAACACACATGGGAAAAAAACATTTCTGAACCTGTGGACGCATCCTACTTCATTCAAATGAATTATGAAGTTATGTTGTGGGAAAATCCAACGAGAAACAAGTAAGTCAGGGTGTGTGTGCGTGTGTGTGTGTGTGGGTGTGGGTGTGGGGGGGGTTCTTCATGAT
>OMLB01018765.1:0-14398 GCA_900302555.1 Myripristis jacobus | reverse complement strand
ACGGGGTGGAGTTCGAGGCCTGCCTGGTGGCTCAGTGTGATTCTCTGATTGAGGCTCTCACCCGGCAGAAAGCCAAACTGCTCACCAAGGTCACCAAGGAGAAGGAGTACAAGCTGAAGGTGAGATAGCCATCTGTCTGTCTGTCGGTCTGTCTGTCTGTCTGCCTGCCTGTCAACCTATCTGTCTGGAGCCCATGTTTTTATCCAACTGATGAGTACAAGTTTTGAAATGTTGCAAAAAATAACAAGCATGGGCTCTCTGCTGCTGCTACCCTGCTGGCTTGGTGCTTGTTGGGTTAATGTAAGCAGTGGAGGAATGGGGTTTGTACATTTTGATGTGGCGCTAGAGGAAAGGTCATGGGGTCACCTAAATTGACAGTATCCATCCTCTGGGGAGCATGGATGCACTTTCCAAATGTCATGGCAGTCTGCCCAATAGATTACGAGATATGCTGACTTCAGAGTAAAGCGCGGTGCAGACAGACCATCTTAAGGCCCCATTTGCCAACAGGGCAAAAACACAAGTTCGCTTAGTTTCCATTCGCTGGCTTGAAGTGAATAAACCAGCAAGACTTTAAAGCAGCAAGAAAGTTGTTTTTACTGTTAGTTAATGTTGGTCAAACATGCTACACATAGAAATATTGCTCTTTCCATTCAGCTTTCAAATTGGATCCCTCACAATTTGCGCAGGTCAGGAACATGGATGGAAACCCAACTCCTGTGTCTTTATGTCGGTCTGTCTCTCAGTTTCTCTCTTTCTGTCTGTTTCTCTGTGGTTTTCCTTCACACTCTCCCATCATCTGTCAGTATCAGACCATCTGTCTCTTTGTCCCCCTCTGATTCTCTGCTATCAGACTGAGTTTACTCTCAAAAGGATGTAACGTCTCACAAAACCAGCAACTTGTGACTTTTTGAAAAAAAAAGATGCTTCACAAAAAAAGCACTAGCCATTTATATCTTGCAGAATCATTAATTTATTCAAAATTCTGTGTTTTGTTCTATTTAAATAAATAATTCCAAATTATTAGAAAAAAAGTTGAGAATCTGTATTGGGAATTCACTAGGCAAGCGCATTTTGATCCCGTGGGTTTGGGAAATACTGAGCAGTTCCTCTGATCATGCAGGTCAGGATCCAGCCCCATCCAGTCCTTTCATGCTATAAATCTGTCATGGGAAAAGGGAGGGGCTGAGGATAAAGGGTGAGTGGGGGGAGGAAGGGGGTCCAAAGTCACAGTGAGTCACTGCCTGTCCAGACTCAACATACCACCCACCAGCTGACCTTCTGGATCACTGGGATCATTGGGGGAGGGGAGGGGTGTTGGACTGAAGCTCCAAGGACAGCTGTTGTCACCATCCCAGACCGGACTGAAGAAACACTTGGTTGGAAACCTGATTTCTGCATCACTGTGTATCAGTTTCTCCCTTTTCAGTGCCGGTCGTGGTTTTACTAAGAGGCTGCAGTGACCCTTTCATGTCTTTACTAAGACTAAAGGGGAGCTGACTAATCTTTTGTGCTTTGGCCTTAGTACATATTATTTTCATTCCCTATTAGTCAATTCTAAGGGAAAAACAAAGCAGTAATGAGCGCTGCCGCTGTCCAGTGCTGAAATCCATCAAGCGCTGTCATGACTGACCTGTGAAGTTTGCAACAGCATAGCCTTTTTCACAACTTTTTCCACTTTAGCTGTTGTATTAGTTTTGTTTGCATAAGAGTAAATAGGACAAGCTATTTGAATTTAATTCTGCAAATAATGCCTTCTTGATAATACAGGATTGTTTTGTAATAAAAGTTATCGATGCCTTTTAATGCAACACTTTCATATTCACTGGAGTGACCCACACAAATTACATCTGCATTTGTCCTTCAGAAGAACTCATATTTATATGCACATTTTCTTCTGACCTTTACCATACATATCTTTGGGAATCAGAACCACCAGAATATAGGTGTGTGATTTGTTTTTTTCCTTTATGTATGCAAGGCAGCATTTTGTTCCTCCGACTGCATTACTCCAACAACTGTGGCCATTACAGCATTCCATACAGCATTTTTGTTGGAGTTTCAATTTGGTGTGTTGGTTTCCTCGACCAACACCTCCAGCCCTGTGGCAGATTTGTGCCATCTTTGCCATTCTGTCACTTTGAGACTTTTGCAAATTGCAAATGGGTTCATCCATGCCAGGGCTCCTACTAGATTCAGCACTCAATGTGCCACCCCCACAGGCGCAGGTGGTCGCTAATTTGAGCCTCTACTAGTAAATCTGGCTCTCAGGCGCTCTCACTCTGTCTGTTGCTCTCTGCAGACAGACCTATCACCTCTAGATAATATGCTACAATATAATTATTATAGCTTTATATTGAGTCTATGATATACTCTCAGATGAAATTCCATCATAAACCAGCATTACCATTTTCTTATGTCTTATTCTTCTATTTTTTGTAAGCTGTTACTTCCTCAGATACACATGCAGTGGTGTGATTAACATGTCTGGTTTGTTTAGAGTAAATAGCAGAACTGGGTAGTGAACATAAGCAATGAAAAATAATGCTTCTTATGCCACTGTGGCAGTGTTAGTCCTGTTAAAATGTCACAATGAGGCATATTTCAGGTACAATGTATTATCAGGCTGCATCACTCCCTGTGCACTATCAGGCTGCATCACAGCGTGGAGAGCCAAATGTTCCACACCTCAGAACTGCAAAACCAAGTGACCGTTGTGCTACTTTGAAACTCATGCATTAAAGTTTCCACACCTTCTCTGTAAAGTTTCACACAGCCTCCAAATTTAAGCAGCAACTACACAGCATGGTCAGAAATGCTCCATAGGATTGGTACTCGCTTGTGCTTGTTTTTGGATGACTTACAGTAAAAGGAAGCATAATATATTTTACTGTAGTTCCATCCTATGGCAGCTTATTGCATTCAACCAAGAAAAATGTCATCTAAAAAAAAAAAAAAGTCTCTGGGATAATTATCTCATTCATTCAGAAAAAGCAGGGCAGATATTTTTTTCTAATGAAAAACTTTTCAAAACAGTGCAAGTGAACCATAACCGCTTCATTTGAATGTAACAGTGTAACTCAGCACCAAACTGAGAGAAGGATCGCAGCAGTTTCATTTGACTTCAGATTATCTGACAGTGGGATGAAATCCCATCCTGTTTTTTTTTTTTTAAATCCATTTTTATTTTTATCCTGAATCACTTTTAATCTGTTTTTGTAGTTTCAGTTCTGACCAGACATAAAAATCCTAAATCCAAAGTCAGCAGAGTGTCTCTCCACCAGGAAAGGCAGATGTTTCTAACATTCACCAGCACCAGAGGTTAATCCCTTAAAAGCGACACATTTTGATTTCCTCTTTCAAAGAACATGCTGTAATACCCAGTGGCTCTGTGTGTGTGACTGAAACTGCTTCTTGCATTGGTGCTGTGTGCATCTTTGTTGCTGGTTCATTTCATGGGTTTGTGTATGATTATACAGCAGCAGGGCTACATAGCCCACCCTGTAGAATCATATTTTGCACTTTTATTTTGCACATTAGTATGTGAATAATAGCGTATCAGCAATATTGAAACATTTCACTCCCCTCATTACACCTCCTGTGGTGTGAAAGAATAGTTAAAATGTGGATATAAGATGCCAAAAGTGCTGTAAAATTATTTCTGTCCCACAAATCATAAAAAAATAACTGTTAAGATTTGGATCACAACATCAAACAAAACTGGAATAATTATTTTACCCATACTTTGGCAGCCCTGTACAACAGCTGGCTAAGCCATAAATACATACAGCATGTGCATATCCACGTAAACTGGCCTTTTATTAAATATCAGATATTGGCTTGTCACGCCATCCATCCTCTGATGTTATAGAGGCGGGTCACCTTGATGCTAATCCTAATATAATCTGGAATTGTGTTTTCAGTCTAAATGCTGATTCAGAGGTTTAGCCAGCACGACAACAACAGAAGTGTAGGTGAAACACTGAATGACAGTCATTTATTTGGCATGACAATGATCAGATTACAAGTTATTGAAAAATTATGTTAGTGATGCTGCAGCTGATACGACACAGACACACACAAACTTATGTACACACACAGACACATAGCAAGATACAGTTTAGTTTCAGTCCTAATCCACCAGATGATGGATTAGTGTTCACTCCTCTCCAGCTGGTTGGAAGGAATGCGTGTCTGAGCTTCACAACTGAGATTAGGATTTAATTGAAATTGGTCTTTGAAGGCGGATTCCAATGTATACTCTAATACCAAAATATTCTTGGTATCAAAACTGCCAATTTGGTGCAGCTCTTCAGTATCTTTTGCAGCTTTCGTTTGCACTTCTGACTCAGCACGAGCCTTGTCTCTTGTCATGTCTGACTGAGCAGCACTAGCTTTCTACCTGCCTTGTGCCAAACCCTTACTTTTGACGACTAATTCTCTGATAATTAAAAATGATTTCCATGTATATGTGTCAGGTGGTGCGGGACCAGATCACCCACTGCACCATGAAACTGCGTCAGACCACCGGTATGATGGAGTTTTGTTTGGAGGTCATCAAGGAGAACGATCCCAGTGGCTTCCTGCAGGTACCTCACTTCTGTTTCTTCATTCATGTCAGTGATTTATGTACCACGTCATGTTTTAGCACTGTGTTTCTTCAACTTGCCAAACTTTTCCACCCTCCAACCTTCGCTTTGAAGTAAAAGCACTGCAAATGAAATGTCCTTGAGACAGGGCTGCGATAGTGTTAGACGCAAGTTACATTTTTATTATTATTTTGCTGTTTTGCAGTGACTTTGTACTTACTGCTTTGCTTATCAGCATGGGAAGCTATACATGCTGTTAAAATCTGGATAATCAATCAATAATGAGCTTTCTTTTGATATACAGCACTTTATTCAAGTATTAAAAATAAGCAAGATATATAGACATGGCCAGTATGTGATCTTAAATTATTAAACAACATAAAAGTGAGCTTTTCTGACTTTTCCGATGACTTAAATGTTGAAAATGTTCTGCACGGCTACAATTTCTCCACAGCCAACTGAGGAAACCTTTAGCACACATGCCTGCACAGCAACACAGCACACAGCCGATTTCCTGCAACTAATATTGGAGATGATCTATTTTTATTTGACCTGGCATGTTTAGTTATTGGCCAGCTCACAATTGCCGGTCAATAGTTATTGATCTGTACATTTTTAGGTCAAAATGAGAAAGGTCAAGTGGGATGTGTGAATATGCTGAGAAGAAAAGGACAAAACCATAGAGACCAATGCCAAAAGATGTAGAGATATTTGTTTTTCTCTGCATTCTCATTGGATGACAATAAACTACATGGTAGCTCTTACAGAGTCTGTGTGCTCCTGATTCAGAAGAAAGTAAAAAAAAATCCTTTTTTGTAAATTGTAAAGCAATTGTAAAGTAATCGTAGGGCATGCACTTATCACTGTGTTGTGTATGACATGGTGACCTGCCGTGCACTGGCAACACATAAGCTTATTCACCGGTACACCCTGACTTAAAAATCTATTCTTGGCCCGTTACCGTCTCAGTTATGTAACTTCATCAGTCAAAAAGGGGCTCCTACCTATTGCTTACGCTCACCGAATTTAGATCGTCTCTCTGTCCCCTCTGTCTGCACTGAACCATTACAAAGAACTGTTACGTATGCTTTCTCCTGCAGCCGGGATCGGCTTCATACAGACGTGAAGCAGACATTAAACTTCATGAGCTTGCCTCGGTGAACGACGGCTGTTATGGTCACCTGACTCCAGGGGTGAACAGAGTTTGCTAGGGTCAGGCCAGGCCATCATAACATGTCATAACTGTTTTTACACCCTTTTTGCATTTGGCCTCTAACATCAAAACTTTCTGCTTCTCTTTCACGCTTTCTTTTGTAGGCTTGTGTTCTATGCCTTGTACTTTTTTAACTGGTTATATAATTTATGTTGATGCTATCTCGGCTAAGACACTCGTATAAAAGCAATTTTTTTTAAATGTCTGATATTTTTACTGTCAGTCAGTCAAGTCAGTTTTAAATAAAAAGCAGCAAACAGGCTTTCTCAACAGCAGCACTTCACCATGCTGAAGCTCCAAGCAGCTGGATTCACTGAACTTACATGATGATCATCACTGTTAAAGCCTGTGGAAAGTGAGATTCTCTGATACTCTGTAAATGATTCTGTCTGGTCTGTGAGAAACAGACTGACAGAGAGATGGATATAGAGATCAGAGCAGTGTAACACAGCAACACACAAACACACTCACACATGCACATATGCACACTTGAGGTCTTCCATTTCATCTGAATATTTTATGATATATTGATTGCATGATATTACACGGCTCTTGGCTGCCAACACCGAAATGCTGAAGGCTCTTAAAAGACTGCGCAAGTGATTCTGTATCTGTAGTGTAATATCTAAAAATATGGACACTTCACGTTTCTGCTAATCTTTAGTCATATTTTAGAACTCCAATATCATTTTCCCATCTTTTCTCCAGCCATTGGTTTCCATTCATTCCACTGTGACATGAAAATTAACTTTCAGAGCCTTCAAACTTTCTTCACACCAGAATTCCATCACCATAATAAATTCATTAGTTTTCCTAAAAGCAGCAGCACTGTTGGGTTTTGATAACTTGAAACTGGGCGGAGTGAAACAGTCCCTCCACCCAGGGAAACATTTGCTTTCCAGTTATCAGCTCTGTGGTTTATTAATGGAGACGACTTCGTTAGCCAAAGGTATGAAGTCAGCGCTCCAACCAAAAACTCAAATGTGAAAATCAAGTGATTTTGATTGTGAAATCTTTAGTACCCATTTTGTATGATTTGCATGGTTTTGTATAGTTTGTTGCTCTGTAAAATGTGGACAAACTGTAGTAAATGGGTCAAACATTCAAAATCACTGGTATGGTCCTTGAAAGATGAAGGGCTTGAGGATGAATTTCCAGATGAAGCTCATTGTTTCCCCTTCAAAGGGCAAAGAGAACAGTCAAACATTTGCTGGGAGTGTAGTTTCATCTAATGCATTCACCTAGCTTTCCCCCTCAAGGGCTTTGTGGTCCCTCCTTAAATATTTGAACTGTAGTAATGTGTGTCTCGCAGCTCCAGTCGGAATGTAATGAAGCTAAAAGATCAGATCCAGGAGCTAGTGGTGGGAATTATCACTCATTTGAAGGATTACATTTATTTGGGTCCGTGTACCAAAATGATTTGTTCACTAGTGATTACAGTGGTCCTGCATGATTGCCGCGTCACTCCTGAACACCGAGCCCTTCAGGGAGCAAGTAATCAAACTAAACACACAGACACTGCAGCCTGAGCCTTTGTGTAAAAATGCTAGATGAACTCAGTGCCATCAGCTATAATGTTAGTTATAGGTTTGCATCAGAGAATTACCTGGTGTTTGGGTGCGCTTGTTGTTAACCCCCGACTGCCCCAGTGCGCTGTAGGACTATTGGGTTTTGCAGTTCAATGGCAGCCGCGGCTTTGCCAGCAGTGCAAATACAAACAGGAACGCACTGAGATGATAAGGCTGCCCAGTGCAATTTACACATGGGAGTGAATGCAACTAACTGTCTGATCTTCTAAAGCAATGTTTATTTGATTAATACTGAACTGCACACCCTAATTAGACTAGAGGCTAGGCTTTACTTGTTTCAACGATGTGACATCAGTCCCATAAATGAAAAAAAATAAAACTTGCATAGCAGCCTAGTTGTCTATTTTCTACCATCATTAGTAATCGAATAAATCACTACATGAGGTGAACTGGCTCACCTCGTTCATATGAAAGATTTGTTCAAAAGGGACAAATCGTCTGTGATCGACACATCACTACCCGCAAGACAGTAACTGTTGTGCATCAGCAGAGCCGCAGAGCCTGGTGAACAAATCTACTGACCACAGCTGCTCTCATTTCCCTGTGTGTGTGTTTGTGTGTGTGTGTGTGTTTAACATGCCCTACATATGTGTCCAACAGAGACCCACTGAATTTTGCTATCTCTGTCAGAGTCATTGGTGGTGCACGTTTCTAAATTGCTATTTTATTTTCATTGTTGTTGTTGTTGTTGTTGTTGTTTTTAATTTCCTCCTTTAATTAGGAGGTTCTTGGGTAACAGTAGAGTGGAGAAGAGGTCAGATTTTTCTTGCTCCTTATACTACTGACTTTAATCTACCAGTTAGACTGACTGATGGTGAGATGCAGCCACATAAATCACAGAAGCAGAACAATATAAAATGAGTGTTTCAGCCAAAAACTCACATCTGAAAATCAAAGGATCAGATGATAAGTTGTGAAATCTTTAGTACCCCTGCATGGGTTGTTGCAATGTAAAACGTAGGCAAATTGTAGTAAATTTCAAAATCACTGGTGTGGTCCTTCAACTGTCATTGTCCCTGATAAAACAATCAGCTAAACGGTAAATCAGTTGTTTGTATGTGCACATTGCCCTGCCTGTGTGTGTAGATCTCAGACGCCCTGATCAAGCGGGTGACATCGTCTCAAGATCAGTGGGTGAAAGGGGCCCTGGAGCCAAAGGTGGGCCCCGAGTTTGACCTCACCCTGACCACCGACTCCCTGCTGCAGACCATCCTGCAGCTGGACTTTACTCAGAGCAAAGGTACACACACACACACACACACACACACACACACACACACACACACACACACACACACACACACACACACACTAATGCAAATGTAAGCTTGCAGGCCAGCTTTGTCCAGCCCCATTGGCGCATTGAAAGCTGGCTGGCTTCAGTCTGAAGCCGAAAATATCCTCTGCACTGACATTTCTGATAATCCATAAGCAGCATATTGTCGTCGCCACGGCTGACTTCTGAGGTTTGTTTCACTGTTGTAAAGGAACAAGCAGCTGTTTTATTATTCAGTTCTTGATTTTAGCCTCCAGCCAGTTTGCATGCATCGGTAAACAAAGCTTCCTTTGTATGTATTTTCATTCCATATGATTACCCAGATGAATACTTAATGTACACTAAATATGCAATATGGTTGCTAGCATTTTGCATGTCTCATTTTCATGATGCTCCACTGGGCCAGAGAACATATTGCTCTCACCTGCACAGATAATGATTTCACTGTTTCCTGTGGTGAAAAAAGCAAACAAATACAGTTCTGTATTTTCTACTGTCCCATTTTAGTGTATTTTTCTTAATGAATTGCTGTGTAGTAAGATCCACAATGCAAATGATGAAACCAACACCAACGCTTCACTTGAAGCATATCCATCACAAATCTTCTATCCCTCAATTTTGCTGTAATTATATTTTTCAAGCATTCACAGTTCTTATTATGTACCTTGTCAGTTATGTAGCTGTATTATGTATCTTATCAATACCAATATCAATATCATGTAATTCTGGTTCTTTATGAAGCCTTTTATGTATCGTTTTAAGTAAAGTGTAATGCTTTCTGAACGCCACAGAATGCATCCATAGTGTGGACATCACACACTCACAAACTCAAGTAAACACTGCAGTTATGTGGGCCAGATGAGCAGGGCTGTGGCTTGGAGGAGAGCTTCGTCTAATTTGAGCTCCAGTCAAGTTGAGGCAGAGGCCCACAGACTCAGGAGGAGGCAGAGAAGCTTTGATCGTCTTTACTTTGTTCTTTGAGCCCGGGACGAGCATGAAAACCCATTTGATAACGTTTCCCCACCTTCCCATCTCGCACGTCCTCAGAGCAAAATGGTGGAGCTCCGAGACAAACCTCCTGACTCACATCTTTGAATTTAGTCTCTGATATCAGCGTAGGAGGGACCAGCCCCATGTTACTCTTAAATAAAACTGCTTATCGCTATTGGAGCTGAATTTGTTCCTCAATCATTTAATGTACTTTTGTGCCCCTGCCATCAATGAACGTGTGTGTGTTTGAATGGGTGAATGTGAGTGATAAAGCAGTCCATTCACCATTTAGCTTTCGGATAAGTTTGATGTTCTGCGAGAGTAACATGCTATGCTTGCTATGTCAGAATACAGAGGCCACCTGTCAGCAGTGGTGGTCACTCTAAGTCAGAGCTCTTTTCACAGCTTGCTGCTTCAAGGTGTAGCTCATGACCAAGGAAGGTTTACAGATATTTTGAGGGCCTCGCCATTCTCTGAAGACTGGAGGCAGTCCCCAGGCGGGTATCAACTGCTCAGTGACAGGACATTGGTGCTCTGACTGTGGAAGATGAGCAACCAAATTCCTGAATTCGCTGAGGAAGAGTGATTGTGGAACAGGCTTAAGGGAGCATTAAGTCTAAGTGGAGGGGGTTAAGAGATTTGCAGAACACCAGAGCAGACACTGTTGCGAAGATCGTTGTTGCTTCCTTTACTCTACAATATGTGCATCAGAGTCGCTGAAGATGGATGTGATGAGCACCCAGAGGGACGTCCCAGGGCTTCTGAGGATGACAGTGACGAAGCAGCACTGACTTTTTATGTCTGTGCTCAGGAAACACTATATCAAGACATCCTGGTCTCATGTGTTACATCACTGAAAGCAAAACCTGTAGTTTTTTAGGGTTTATTTTTTTGTTTGTTTTGTTCTCACATGGGAAAAACCACCATCTTGAGGAAACCTGTTGCATTTGTTATGCATTTCAGTTTGAGGAAAGCCTGAGAACTGTTTGACATAATGTATTTGAATTATAATTCTGCACCATGTAATGCTTCCTCCAATGAATCTCCTTTAGTTCATGGCACTTTGTGTAGTGATGCATATCCGCCAGTTGTATGCTGGGGGCCCACAAGTACCAGATGAGCTGAGGACTACAGACACGCTAGGGCATCATGCAAGAAACACTTGCGAACACTTGTGCGAACAAATTTGTTCTTAAATGGCATGCATGAGAGTTGTAAGAGAAGTCACCGCATTCACCAACACTATGGTAAAATCACTGATTATTTCTACAATCAGCCTGGTTCCCTAACCCTACCCGTGTTTTTAAGGAAAGGACTGGTGTTAAAGAAATTTTGAATGACAACCTTCATCATATACATATTCATACATATCCTCTGACTCATCTCACATCTCCCCTGAATTTCTCCCCTCCAGCAGATGATAGAGTCCCCAAGTGTAAGCTGTGGGCAGATTCTGTTACTTTATATAAATTCAGTGAAGCCTAAAACGTATATACAAGAAAATCCATCCTTTTCACACAAAACACCGAGGACAGTTTTGCACCAGTAACCGGCTGTACAAATACTACAGGCCTACATCATCAAATTGTACCCAGAAGATGTTTTTTAAAAGATCTACAGAATGACAGTCTGAGTTACACATGCACCAGGTTGCTGACACAAGACATTACTTCAAATGTGTTGCTCAAACAAATATGCCTCATGTAGTTTTATTGGTAGAAGAAAAAAATACGACCAACCCGATGAAGTTTTGGAGACCAAGTGGTTCTTATCTTTATTTCCAGAAATGCTGATGAAAGTAGCTCCTGATTCAACCGCCTTGTGTTTTTTTTAACCTCTGGCTCGAGCATCTCCATACCCCCATAGTCCCCCTCTGTCTTTCTGTCAGGACCTGCTCTCTTTTAAAGCCCTGTCTCGATTGTCAGTAGCCAGCAGCTGGATTTCCTTACGGTTTGGGTGAATTGTCATGGGATGCACTCCTGCGTGGGGACCGGCCCACCAAGCTCCAGGTCCACCCTCTAATCTGGCTCCCTCTTTTGGGTTCAGTAAGGGGTTTTAGTGATGCTACACACACAAAGACATAAAAGATTGCTGTGGTACCTTCTCTGGCAGCATTAGTTGCTTCTTCTGTTCATAGTTTTAGATACTGTAGAATTGTTATGGTTTTAGAAAGACGCTGGATGAGGAGCTCCAAGTGCCAGGTCTCCTGCTGTTATGAATGTCCATATTAATCTGTCTGCTCGGATGGCTATAGTTGCTCTCTTTTCTCTGATTCTGTGTTATTTTAAGACACTGCTTGGCTTCAAACTTACAACTCCAAACAAAATCCAGAGATTTTCACGGGGTCCTGAAGAGGGAATTGCTGGGGCATTTTTTCTGGAAGATTAACTCCGGCTTTGGTGCACACACAGCCCTCAACAGGGGAAAATTTCTGGAAGATTTCTCGGTGAGGCCGCATGTGTGAAAGACACTTGAGATTGCATTGTGTTTGCGATTACAACTGGCACAGTTTTTTAGTGTCTCAGTGGCTTGAGCTCAGAGTGCAGAGTCCCTGTCTCATTCACTGAGAAAATTCTGCAAATCAAGTTACGGGGCGAGCAAGGGCACTGAGCAAGAAAATATCGTGTTTCTTGAGCTGTAAGACCAGTCCTTGGAGGCCAGCTCCCTCAAGCTCCTTCATAACTGGAGCATCCTCTGATCTAAACTGAGATGTGGAGATTGGAAATCCCCCTGCCTTGTTTCCTGACATGGTGACTTTAGTGCAGGAGGAACACCAGCCAATGGTCTAAATCTTTGTGTCAAGTATTTATACCGCCTTTTAAAGGATCTTATTCCACATTAACATGGGGGAGTTGGGAATTTGCATATTTTTAATTATTTTAAGCAAAATCATAATATTTTCTTATAATCTATATGTATACATATGTGCATAACCCATGAGAGAGCACATTTTATTGTTTGACTAGCGTTATAATTTGGTGATTTATGCATTATGGTGCACCTCTGTGAAAACACTTAGCGAGTGTTTTTAACCATCCAAATTTCATCCGCATTTCTCCTCTGCTCCCAAACATCAGCACCAGCTTCTGTATATGCCATTTTCTGTTCTTGTTGTAACCCCATGCATTCAAACACCTGATGCAGCATCATATTTCCAGATGTGCAGGAGACTCCGTTACTGAAACACATGCAGGCAGCAGGTGGTGAGGCTCAGATGGAGGCAGAGAGGGAGAGCCCGGGAGGTATTTCAGTGACACTTTTCATAATAAACCTCTGTTCTCCCTCCTTAAATTGATTTTTTTTTCCACTCCTTCCTCCTCCGTCTTCCCTCGGTCCCTCACGACCAGTCTGGTTGCGAACTCACTGGTTCAAACAGTCTTTCTTTTTATCCCACAGCATCTGTCTGCTCGTTTTCTTTTGCATGATCATGTGATTTTTTTTTCCAGCTCCTCTCCAGTGAATGGTGCCACCACATAATAGGCTCATCTTCCAAACACCACAACACAAACGTCCCAGACATCCTCCAACCTTAAGAAAGCTGCAGCCTAAAGTACCTCTGTGTTTCTGGCGCCAGCCTCTGCTCACAGATTCCTTTGACTTTTTTAAAATGGTGATGCAACACTTTCATGTAAAATGCTGTTGGCTACTCTTAACTGATTG
This sequence comes from Myripristis jacobus, assembly GCA_900302555.1. NCBI lineage: Eukaryota > Metazoa > Chordata > Actinopteri > Holocentriformes > Holocentridae > Myripristis > Myripristis jacobus. The sequence goes on along the minus strand of OMLB01018765.1, from coordinate 1,081 downwards.
ATATATCACAACAGTGATTCAGCGTACATGCAGTTCAAGAAAGGCTTCACATTTCTAAACACCTGACATCTGGTAAAATCTGGACCAAATGTATTGAATAATAGAAAAACTGGGCAGTGATAACTTGCATAGCAAAGAGCTTGACTAAACAGACAGAGAGAGGTTAGTTTAGACTATATGAGATAAAATTTTAATGATCCCTTTGGGGAAACTGGGTGGCTGCAGTGGCAAATAAGAGGATAAATTAAGACATAACAGAAAACAAACACAAATAGAGCCAGTGGAGTATATTAAACATGATGCAACCATTTGAAAATATGAAGTGTAGCGACAGAGGTGAGACCTGTGAAAAAACTTTTTGAGAAAAATAAAAAATATGAATTTACAGCATGTGTATTTATAAATGTAATGTTTATTTGATAGGGAAAATTCCATGAATATTCTGATGTCATGTATCATAACATTTATAACTTAAACTAATTTGCAAAGTTTGTTCATAGTTCATAGTTACACATTAAACATAACACGGATTAAAGGTAAGTAAAATACAAACAATAGAAACCAGCCAAACAGGAGAACCAACAAACAGACAAACAGACTCACATTTAAGTGATAGTGCATGTCTGGTTAGTGGCAAACCTTTAAAAATGGCTTCAGTTTGAGCCTGAAATGCTCAGTATTGAGCTGTATCGTGAATTCCAAAAATCGATCCCCTGGTCTCAAAACATTGTCTGACCAAAAGAGATTTTGCAACGGGCAACTTCACACTTCACACTGCAAACGTGAAGAGGATTCACCAGGTCACAGAGGACCTGAGGCACTTGGTTATGTAATTTATGGAGAAGTTTTGCATTGGCAAATTTAATGAAATTATCAAAACTATTTCCACAAGAATGTGGAAATAGTGAAATGTGATTTACTGTTTGTCCATAATTTTTATTGCATAGCTGTACATCGTCTGGAGTTGTGATTACTGTTGGATTTGTATGAAATCGTGAGGTTACACTGACTTAAATGTAACAAAATCATAGACATTTCCATCATGAAATGGTAAAGAGCTTCTAATCAATATATGATGGGT
>OMLB01018764.1:30848-47261 GCA_900302555.1 Myripristis jacobus | reverse complement strand
GGTGTTGATGTGATTGTAGAGATGCTGTCAAACGTCAACCTCAGTAAGGACCTACAGATGCTTGCCTATGGAGGACGAGTTACGGTCAGTAGGACGGTTGTACAGATCAATATAAACATAAATAATATAAATCTAAATAATATGGACATGAATGTGAAACAGTCGTGTGCTGCTTGGCCTGCAGGTGGTGGGCAGCAGAGGCTCAATAGAGATCAACCCCAGAGACACCATGATCAAAGAGAGCAGCATCATGGGAGTGGCCCTTTTCTTCTCCACGCCGGTAGGAAGCGGAGATCTTACACAAGCTCTTTCACACATTTATATCGGCTATGAGTAGTGTTATGCAAAAGCTTTGCATAACACTGGATATCAAAGGCAACGAGAAAATTAGAAAAAGAAAATATGTTGAAAATGTGCTGTAATCCTGTAATCAAATTACAAGCAAATTACCACAACTTTGCAAATAGAGAAATAAAGTGAATTTTGTCTACAAGGTTAAATAAAACCTTTTGAAAATGAACCTGCTCGTGGGTGCTTGGGTTTCAAAGAGAACCAGCAAAATTAGGGAAAAACAGAAAGATGCATATTTCTGCCAGCACATTAAAAGGGGAAACACCTTTTTAACCCCAAATCCTTTTGTTAAAACCAAATGAAACTGTCTGAAACCCCCCTTTCAGCACACTTGGTTTCTTCACCCTGGCTGCTACAAGGAATGACTTTCAGAACAAAGTGTCAAAATTGCATTGCCTTCAGTGGCAAGGTTAATGGAGGACACTGATATTTTATTCCCTAAAGAAAATATCTGTCTCTCTGTCCACCAATCAGGAGGAGAAGAGGGAATGTGGGGCAGCGCTGTACTCTGGGATGGAGGCTGGTTGGCTGCGCCCGGTCGTCGGCCGCCAGTATCCTCTGGACATGGCTGCCCAGGCCCACCATGACATCATTGAGAGCCCCGGGGCCACTGGGAAAATGGTGTTGACCATGTGAGCGACTCAAGGGTCAAAGTTCACCACATGGGAGGCATGCTGGGACTAACCAGTGTGGGTTTTTGAATGTTAAGTAGGTGGTTGGACTGTCGGGTGGCTTCCCACATGACAAGAGTACTAACATGTTTCTCATTCAGTTTAAAACTCCTGATGTGGACAAAGTTGATCCTCCCATTGGAAAGTTACATGCACTTTTACTCAATTGATCAAGATGATTTTCTTCTGACTATGCAAAATGGAAACTAGTTGTTGATTTTATTTGCACTTTACATTATGAATGATTGTGAAAGTTTGTCAAGAGATAGTGGCTGAAAATCAAATGATTTCAAATGTCTTTAAATTTCACTAAACTCACCTCTGCTTTCTTGGTGTGTTACTGTTTTCCTTTATGAGTAACAAACTCAGGTCAGATGTGTGGTGGCAGAAAGGCTTTTTTGCTAAACAAAACCCAGCAAAGTCAACTCAAATTAAAGGGTGTCACCATGGTGAAAGAATACTGAGTCAGAAATGACATCTGTGCCTCTCAGGTGACAGCCGACTCCACTGAGCATGCTCCACGCAGGGCCAGGTAACCTAACCTAGAGACACTCACACACACATGCACACACACACATTCAGTACCTGCTGTAGTTAAGCACTGTAACGAGCAGAATGTGGATCTACCTCTAGTTACACAGCTCCATTATTCATCTTTATGGATTAATATGTAACTGGACTGAACCATCTCATCTGCAGAGGTGGACCTCTGGCTTCTGCACAAAAGGTGAGAAGTGTGTTGACGGGTGTTTAATGTCACTCTGACTATCAGCTGAGAAAGTGATACACCGACATGCCAGCAAAAATTACAGCCAAGTACTTGACGTGTGGCAGGTCAATTAAATAGCTAAAAGAAAAATTCTGTCCCACACCAGTTTTCTGCTGTAAGTGGTATATGCAGCAACACCTCAACCAAAACAAGTCTGCTTCAGGTGTAAAGTACAGACGGCTGGAGAAAAGGAAGCGATGATTAAATGTGTGGGCAGTTTGATCTGGGGCAACTCAGTAACTGTTTCCAAATATCTTGCAGAATGAAGAGATTTTAGATTAAAGGACTATACCAGTGATTTGGCATTTTTAGTGTAATATCTGCAAAATGAATATAAATTACATTATACAATACCATAGTTTTCCTAAAAGCAGCAACACAGTTGTGTTTTGATGATTCGAAATTGAGCGGAGTGAAATGGTCCCTCTGCCAGGGAAAATAGTCCCCAGGGAAACATTTGCTTTACACAGCCAGTTATCAGTTCTGTGGTTTCTGAATGGTGATGACTTTATTAGCCACAGATGTAGGACATTATAAGGTGGGTGAGGTCTTAGTTTGAGTAGCGAATATTAGAGAATAATGATCAGTCTAAGAAAGAATACAGAAATCAGGTGCGCCTTGGTGGCTCGCCGGTTAAGAGCCTGCACCAAGGCTGAGCCCTGATCACAGTGTCCTGGGTTCAAATCTGACCCCAGGCCCTCTGCTGCATGTCATCCAATCTCTCTCCCCTGCCTTTCCTCTCTCTTGCAAGTCAAATAAAGCAGAAATGACAAAAAAAAAAAAAGAAATCTTAAAGTGCAGAAATCCCACTTTTTGGCTGAAATTTGCAGATGATCCTGATATAAAAGTCTTAGCATTGAAGCTGCCAGTGACTAATACCTTGTGGTAATAAAAAAAAAAAATCCCCCAAAAGGATTCAGTGTTTCCCTCACAAGAGCATTCAACTGAGTGTGTGAAATCCCCTGAAACAGCAGGTAGACCATCATGGGACATTAAAACCACCATTAAATCCAAACTAAAGAAATTCTTCAGCACTTGATTTCATTTCGATGTAGTTTAATACCGTGGCTGTGGTGATGATCCACTCCGGCTAACTGTATATCACAGGAAACGCACTGTGTCCGGTAGTAAACACACGAGGAAGGCCCATTAGGAGAAGAGCTTTAACAGAAACCTGATAGTTGTCTGACTGTCATCCATCCAGGCAGCATCCTCCGGGGACAGCTGGCACCTCACCTGATGGCACCACACACACATTTTAGATGCTTTATTTTGGTGCGCAGATCACATTAATAATGCAGTGCGTAGGTGGGTTTCAGCCTAACTGTCTTTTAGCTCTTTAGTCGTTCTGTAAAATCCACTGAAGCCCCCTGGATTTTCAGCTCTCATCCAAAACGTACAAAACATTTTTCCTCAGTAATGTTGCTCCTTCCTTTTAGAAATATAACGTGGATACTGGCAACATGTAGTATAATGTCAAAATGATAGTGTGTAGTTGCTGGTAATTGTAAGAAGTTTCACTGGGATGTTGATTGTGGTAATGTGGTGATATGGTGTAAGTGGTGCCTTTTCCTGGTTTTAAAAGCTTTGTTACAGCGAAGGGATTGTCTGAGACTGTTGTACCTGTATTTGCCTCTGCCTGCTTGGTCATCATATCCACACAACAGTATAATAATAAGAAAATATCAAAAAAAAGAAATGCCTGAAAAAGCAACAGAAACAACAACAAAACAAAAGAAAAACAAACTTCATGTTAAGCATTTTTTTAATTACAAGAAAACTATCATTCTATTTATTAATATATATATATTAAAATCTAAATATACACTACCAGTCAAAAGTTCATCCGAGTCACCAGCCTCAGAAATTGCAAGTTAACAGCAGCTCAGGTTAGAGACCAGATAAATGCCACTCAGAGTTCTAGTGGCAGACACATCTCTACATCAACTGTGCAGAGGAGACTGCGCAAATCAGGCGTTTATGGTCAAATAACTGCTAAGAAACCACTACTAAGGAAAAGCAACAAGCAGAAGAGATTTAACGAGATTTGGGCCAAGAAACACAAGGAATGGACATTAGACCAGTGGAAATCTGTGCTTTGGTCTGATGAGTCCAAATTTAAGATCTTTGGTTCCATCCGCCGTGTCTTTGTGTGACGCAGAAAAGGTGAACGGATGGTCTCTACATGCATGGTTCCCACCGTGAAACATGGAGGAGGAGGTGTGATGGTGTGGGGGTGTTTTGCTGGTGACACTTTTGGGGATTTACTCAAAATTGAAGGCACACTGAACCAGCATGGTTACCATGCAGCATCCTGCAGCCCCATGGCATCCCATCCGGTTGGAACCCGGTCCAACCGGGTTAGTTGGGCAATCATTTATTTTTCAACAGGACAATGACCCCAAACACACCTCCAGGCTGTGTAAGGGTTATTTGACCAAGAAGGAGAGTGATGGAGTGCTGCGGCAGATGACCTGGCCTCCACAGTCACCGGACCTGAACCCAATCCAGATGGTTTGGGGTGAGCTGGACCGCAGAGTGAAGGCAAAGGGGCCAACAAGTGCTAAACACCTCTGGGAACTCCTTCAAGACTGTTGGAAAACCATTTCAGGTGACTACCTCATGAAGCTCATCAAGAGAATGCCAAGAGTGTGCAAAGCAGTAATCAAAGCAAAGGGTCACTATTTTGAAGAATCTAAAATATAGAACATGTTTTGACTTATTTCACACTTTTTTTTTACTACATGATTCCATCTGTGTCCATTCATAGTTTTGATGCCTTCAGTGAGAGTCTACAATGTAAATAGTCATGAAAATAAAGAAAAAACATTAAGAAACACCCTTTCTGTGTGTGACAAAACACACACACACACACACACGTGTGTGTGTGTGTGTGTGTGTGTTACATATACATATACATATATGTGTGTATACATATACATATACATATACATATACATATACAGCAACATGTATGAGATACAGCAGTAATAATGGGGTGATAGTGTGCAGATCCCCATTGTGACAGGTTCCTTTCAGGAGTCCCATGCAGAAAAAAAAAATCCCTCGAGCTTACAAACATGGGGCTTGAATTCAGGTCATCTGGTTGAAGGACGCTGTCTCTAGTCACTAGGCCATAAATAATTGTTTTCTTTTTTTTATGTAGCACTTTTGATTTGAGCACACAAAATTACCCAAGGAGGTGGTGTGTGTCTTAGCTTGTTGAATCAACAGGGCTGTGTTTGAGACCAGAGGGCGCAGATAAAAGATGCTTTTGTTGAGCCACTTTATACAAAATAATACGCACAGAAATATTATACACACATGAATGCTTCTGTGACGTGTACAACCTATCAAAACATTGATTATAAATATACTACTGAAACACTGCTGAGATGGAAAAGTGTCTCTGTGATTGTGGTTTACCTTTGAACCCACTGGTTATTTCAATCTCCCCCACCCCAATCCCCACAAAAAATAGTGCAATTCCTGTAATGCCTTCATGGATGTCATCTGGAAAATGAATTTATCTGGAGCTGAAGCACCAGATGAATGATCTTGTTTTGTGGATTTACCATCTGAAGAGCGGCCAACTTTCTTCTTATATAGACAAATCCAAACAAAATTAACAGCTTTACATATTTCTTGTTTTAAACTGGACGACTCTCAGTAAAGCATATAGTATGTCCATCAACACTATGATAGTGTCAATATATGCCAATTTCATATGTCAAATTTATTTCATATGTATATGGGTGGTTATGTCTAAAGCAGAAATAACTTCTCCTGTTTCACTGTGTTTCATTGTGCTACAAGAATCTGTTTGCAAGTTATATGTCTTTCATGAGAGGGCACATTCACCACCACACCCCCATTTGGCCAATCCCCGTGAAAGGTCAAGCACTTCTTCCTTTCCCCATGACCCAGCTTTACACAATTTTACACAGGTTTTTGCAATATCCAGCTGACAAATAGATAAAATGGAACACTAGATAACCCTTGCCATGTCATGAAGAGGTAGCAGCATGTTCTACATTCACTTACACAATTATAGAAATTATTTTTCATTTTGTATAAATGTCAAATGAAAGTCAGAATCTAAGTCAAAATAATCTAAATCTCAAAATTTTATGACAAAATGTAAGTCAAAGTAATTAGTACCAAAATAAATATCTACATAAACATTCAAGTCAGTAAAAGTGAGTAACAGGCTACCGCACACAGTGTTGACTTTACTTAGTTTTAATTTTGAGCAAACAATGCCTTTCGCATGTAGCGTCATCAGGTTCGCTCGGGTATCTACATAAATATATAATAAATAAATTTAATAAATCTCACTAAACATCAAACTGCAAGTAATAAATAAATAAATCTGGAACTGAAAATCAATTGAGCAATTTTGTCCCCTCAAAGACTGTAATTTTAGTTCAGAAGCCTTATATTGTAATGGAGGAAACAATCGGCAATGTTGACCTTTACAGTATGAATTATTTGACTGTAAAATTTTGGACTTTTGCAGAATTAAGTCAATTATTGTATAAGACTGTATCATTACAGTTTACAACACTTTAACTATTACTTTTATTATTACTATTCATTTGTGAAACAGTTAAATTACTTACTCATGTCCCCTCTGCCTAAGGACAAAGTCATTTTTGTATAGGGTCATGGTTCAGTTAGTTTGTAAAACGTCCTATCAGTATCATTTAATTGATCGACCTCTATTACTTTGGTACTTTGGCCACACCAGGGAGTGAAAGTGGAGCTGAACTTAACTTTACGAGACCACATGATATTTTAATGTCATAAAAAAGCAAAAATTTATCACATAGTAAGTTTAATGCATGAGCACCACTGATGCTCAGTAGTCTACTGTACCTGCATGAAAGTCAACTCCAACGGCGAATAAAGTTCCTGTGATGGGCATAAGAGCTTCCATGTTGTCATTTGGGTCAAGGGAGATTCCTCGGATCCCCTCATGGATCGAGTACATCAAAAACAAGTCGACACCTACAGAGCAGACAGACACCTATGCCATGAACTACACAAAGGCAGCTGACCCTGGAGTTTTGAATGCACTTTGGCCTGTTTTTTTAACTATACATTAATCATATGAATTGAAGTACAGTGGCAGCACTTGAGTATTAAGGAAGATTCAAAATGTTTTCTTATTCCAGACTGGAGTAAGCAGACAGCACGCTCACCTTCGCAGGACATGCGGTCACTACGCAGGTTGTAGCCAACAGTGCAAGAGCAGCTGCGCGTGTTCTCTGAGGTGGGGAAGCAGAGCTGGGAACATCCTCCGTTGTTTATCTGGCATAGGTTCCTGCCTGAATATCAAACAGTAGCAGCAAAAGATGCAAAATAAGGCGTTTGTGTGCCTTGATGTGCTGTATGCGCTGGTCTGTTTGTGCCCGCTTACCTCTCTGACCCTCCCTGTCGTACACCTTCATGTGAACCACGCCGCTGGTCTTGTTTCTCAGAATCACAAGGTTTCGTCCGTCTCTCTTGGTAACTGTTCCCAGCTGTGCCGATTCATCATCTGCCCACCAGAGTTTGCCACCTATAAAAATCCAGTTATTCTCTTTTAAAAAAAATGCCACCACAGTTTCAGTCTCACCACGATCGCATTGAGAGGGCAATTCACACACTTTTGCACCTCAGTTGCTTGAGCTAATAGCTCAGAGTTTTCTTATTCACCAAGAAATTTATGTAAATCAAGTTGTGCCACAAACATGCCCTTGAAAAAAGTACTGCACAGGCAAACAGCCCCCTTCATCACCAACTGCGGGTGCAAACTAAGCGTTTCCACTTTCACACTAATCCACCAAGGCTGGCACTTTGGCGCCGTAAAGCCCCTTTACAACTGAAGCGTTCTCTGATCTGATTTAGATTCTGTGTTGGAAACCCTGTGCCTTACTCACCCAACTTCCTGGCTATGATATGTGTCTTACAGCAATGAGGGGGGAAAATTAACTTTCGAGCAGGTTTTTACACTACTTTTGTAGGGCTCTTACAATTTGGACAAGTTGGTGTTGCAAAGCATGAATGGGCTTAATCTCAATTTGCATCACCTCATTTAGAAGTACCTTATATGTGGGGCAATGAGTTTCACATATAAAGTACGGTATGCATGTCAGTGACAGGCTTTATTTTCTCCACCAGCACAATACGGTAACATTCAACTCAGTGCACATAGCGAACAGTATTAGGGTTTTTTTTCCCATTGCGTTTTCAGCAGACACAACAGTTCACCAAACAGAGACAGACGCCCTATTAGGTCTGTCTTAAGAGAAAACTGAATCCCTACCCCTCGCCATTCATGCCCCGAACACCCATTAATTGGTTAAGTTCACATACAAAATAAATCAATAAAAACTGAATATTAAGATGTATAACTAGATAGGTAAATACGTGATAAATAAATGCAATAGAAAAAAATAAAGTAATACAGCAATACAGTGAGGTGTATACGGGTGGAGGAAGTAAATTACCAAGTAGGTAAGTAGACCTGCATACCAATAATAAACAATATATAAAAAACAAAAGGAAGGGTAATATTGTTAAAGTAGATTAAGTGTAGACACAAGGTAGGGCACAGGTTGGGAGAAGTGTACGGGCAGTAAATGTCTCTGTCCCTCACTTCAACACCATCAGCGTCCGGGGTGACAGTTAGGTCATCTGTGAGGTCTAGGTCAGGGCTCCCGGGTCGTACAAAGACTGCAGGGATCCTTTCAGAGAGATTCTTAACTTCTCAAGTTTTATACACTTTAAAATGTCCTGAAGCCATCTGTCATGTGTTTCCATTTTAGAAGAATGCCAGATCTGGATGGGGAAGCAAAAGCAGGGAAATGCTGTATGGCGGTTGGCACATCCAGAGTCTGGGGCTATAAGGGGATTAGAGTCTATATCTGTGCCTGGCGCCTGATGAAGTGTCTTGAATTCACTTGACCAAAAGTCCAATCAGACACGGGCCCGTCCAGAAGATGTTTAAGTGATCAACTGAAGATTGCTCACATCTGTTACAGGAATTGCTTCTATATGGGCATATTTTTGCCAATTTGATGTTGGTTAAGTGAGATTTGTGGAGCTCCTTGGATTATAGTATGAGTTTTTGACTTGGTCATTGTCCTGATATAACACACTCTTCCCCGTACAAAGCTGACGTGAACCTGGGCAAGAGCCTCCCTGTATTTGATTACTGACTTTTCCAGAGTACACTTTTTGAGCAAAAATTGCTCTTTCATGAGAAAATCTTTTATAATGAGTTTAAGGGCCAAAAACTAACTGCATTTGGACATATGTATTACCTTATCAGACCATAATAAAGTGCTGGCACAGGAGTAACTGAGTACATGTACTGTAGCTGTGGTGTGTCACGGTGCTTCAGTGTCTCCTCCCTGACAGAGTGGCTAGCCTGTTTGGCACTGTGAGACAGGGAGCCTCCAGGCTAAAGAAGTGCTTGTATCATGAGCTTAAGTGATGAGTGTATCTTTGAAGAGAGGCACAGGCACAATAGGCCCCTGACCCAAGCTCACCCAGTCACCACCACCACCCCAGCACCCCGCTGTCCTCAGCAGAATTCACTGATGCACAGTCCAGGCACTTTGCCACAGTCTCCACAGACGTGACAAGAGCTTTCCATTCTAAAACCCAGAGGAGAGCAAAGTGAGGAAACCACTGTCCTTTGGTGAAAAGTCAGGTGGATGCATTCCCTTCAGAATAGACCTCGTAAATGGTCTGGAGATGGACATGCTCTTGGTCTGTATTTGAAAGGGCCAAAACACCAAAGATAAACAAAATGAACCCATTAGCCTCGGGAGAGATGCTCTAAAATAAGCAACGTAATGGACTGACATTATATAGATAGATAGATGAACAGATATAGATATATATAATTTTTTTGTTTGTTTGTTTTTTCATGTCAAAATGTCACATGCTTACTTGTTGTAAGGAGGAAAAAATCCTGCAGAAAAGACTTTGGTTAAATTTTCAATTTGAAGATTTCTGACATGCGATGTCAGAATACGATGTAACAAAATTTGCACAAATGGAAACCAATATGTCCACATGGCACATGGTTTGAATTCCCAAGTGGGTTTTTATTTGATATTTTGGTAAGGGAAATGAAAGAGCACTCATTTTCCAGATGCACTGCAAAAGTATGTAAATACACAGGAAAAAAATCTATTATGCAGTAGCAATCACAGATGTTAAATATGTTCTGTTTATTGAATCATAGTGATTCATTTGATGCCACGTTGTAAACAGATGATTACATATTTTATGTTTTGTGTTATTTCAACCATGCTGAGCCACATCTGTCTTTGTAATTTACATTTGAATTTGTATTTTACACACAATTGAAACACATGTTACTGGATTCATGCATTAACAAACTTTTCTGGTTATTACCATCAACCTAATACTGCATTTTGTAGAGCAATATACTGCTGAGCTGTCAACTTACTCTTTTTAAGAAATAGATTATTAGCAGATACTGACTGTACAATATATATTTTTATTTGTAAAACAACAACAAAACATATGCCCCGTTAGGTGTCAAATTGCCACTCTCCAGGCAAGGCACTGTACTCGTTTATTTATTTATTTATTTTTGACCACAGAAACAAGTCGTGCTTATATTAATCGCTTCAGGCTCAAAGTCATCCTTCAAGACAGAAGTAAAACTCATTTTCAGAAATCAGACAAATTCCCATGAGAGAGAATGACAGCCTACATGCAGTTTACAAAACATCTGACCCCCAAGGGCATGCTAGCCCAGATTAGCTTTGCACCCTGTGTTAATTTGATGCCATGGGGAGTGCCGACTAGATGTGATTGCTCGCTTCTGGCTCATCATATTCAATTTCCACCTCAACTACTGGTTTGATTCCAGGCAAAGGGAGGCTGATGGATCACCCACACCTTCTAAACAGAAGCTCTCACCTCTCCCTCGGGCCAATCCAATTACTACAGAGCCTTAGGAGCTGAGTGGATCGACCTTGTGTCACGAACAGTGCCTTCATTATACCCTTTCACAACCAGCCTCAGCAATCACCAAGGTATACGCGCAAAGACGAAAAAGCCAAAGGAAATATAGACATGCCATTATTTGCTTTTTCCCAGACCGCGGCATGCTCATCAAATGAAATGACAGATCTATCGATTACAATAATTTTGCTTTCTGCGGCCTGCAGTTAAAGTTTGATTTAGCCAGTCAGTCCTGGATGTGCCGTCACAAACCTTTTACAGAAAAAGGTCATATAATTCGGTTGTGATGCAGTCAGAAAAGAAATTGCTGTCTGATCCCCAGGAGAGTCTGGAGCCACGCTCTCAACCAAAGATAACCCTGCACTGGAATAACCTTTGCAAAGCCCCCATCAATGGTCACTGCTTGCCTGGCCCTGCTCCCTGCTGTGAGGGAGCCATAGATCCAGGTCAAAGCCTTGTTAGAACTCAGTCTCTCTTTGTTTACGCAGGACGGTGCTTTGGAGCAACCTTAACCACTTCAAACATAAGCAGCCCATCGATCAAGCTATCTCTGACCAAAAGACTTGGTAGGAAGGAACCATTGTTTAATTAACGCTCAATATCTTTGATTGGTTAAATCACCACAGAGCAGGCCCCACAAGCCCATAAATGTGCCTGCAGCTGGGCTAACAACACCTAACAAGCTATTTCCCTGCCAATGCAGATGACATACTGTATATAATCACATGCGTATCAATACAGGAAGCTGATGTTACCAAATTACCATCTAATGAGCTTGTAAGCCAACAACAAGAAACAAGGAGAAGGGATTGGAGATTGTGCAGCAAACAAGAGCGGATGGTCAGCGGATGCTAACAGCCGCATCTCTCACCATGGAAACCAAACAAAACAGCTACAGAACAGGAGTCTCTGTGGTGAGCAAAATCAATAGTCTATTCACTTGCCAAAAGCAGAAGCTCAGGCCTTGAAAATGACACTTTCTGGCTGCTTTCGTGCTTTCTCCCCTCAGCCTCGTCTCCACCTGACCTCCACAGGATGTACAGTACAGTGGAGTTCAACAGCCTGTGGAGAGGGAGGAGAGCATTTTGCGCAAGACATTGAGGAATGAGAAACTGTAGGTCTGAGAGGACAAAGGGACAAAGTTCATGACCAACGAAATAACAAGACACTGTATATGAAAAATACTATTGTCAGATGAAGGGGAAATACAGATGAGACTTTTGCTCAGCTACACTCTTTACATGTCATGGAAACATATGGGTATAATCTGACACATATGAAAAAGTATAACAACTGTACTGTTTTAACACTCAGTGAGTCTGAAGCTGTTATCACACATTATGGAAAGTGGCTCACTGTTGCTGAAATGTAGCCTGTTAATTGATGAAAAGGGAAAATGAGCTGTAGTGTGTGTTGTTACGCACTCTTGATGTTATTAAAAATTAATAATATCCACAAATTAATAACAGCACATAAAGTCTGATGTCTCCATCCTGTCTCCTGAAAATTGCAATCCGTACAACTAAACCGCATTCTTAATTACACTACAGTTACAGTTTCTGATGTATCACAAATACACTAACATACCTTGTATATCATGACGGCAGCATGTTAGCCAGTTTTGTTACCATTAGCCACCAAAAACTCTTGGTTAAGCTTAGAGAAAGGTTAGGTTGAGGCATGAAAACCACTTGGTTACAGTAATGCAACATAACTGTATCTAACATTTACAACAAACAAACACCACTGTCGCTTGGCGATGGACTCGAACTCAGGTCAAACCCTCTGTTTTACGTGCAAAACTTCATTCATTGTGTAGTGGCGCGTCCACAACACAGATGGCCGATGCTCAACACTGCTCCTGAACGCCTCCTGCTGCTCTGCTGAACTTACTGCTCACGTTACACCTGCAGTCTAAACATGGGGTAAGGGATTACAAACGATTACGATTCTTGTAATATGTTACAAGAAAACATAATCAACGACAAAATGCATTTCCCTCGAAAGCTAATTAAGAACGCAGTTTAGTTGTATGAGAACGTCATTTCTGAGACAGTGTTCCACGTCCAGACTCACAATTTGAAAAGCTGCAACAACGTCCTGACAACAAGGCTTACGAATGCCCTGTTAGAATTAATCTGACATCTGACATATATGTTTTACAATTTTATGCCTGCTTGAATCTAAGTGTAAATGTTCAGATCGCCAGATTAATATCTCCTTTACATAACTGATAAACACACTTCAAATAAACTGTGAAACAACCGTGAAATTTTTCTATTTAGCAGAGTATATACAGCGCTGTTCATTCTACCATTCAATGCAATTTCCTCAACACAACAAAACGTCATTAATTGTGATTGATGGCGACGCGTAGACATCATTTCGCTGTTTTGCTGTACCTGCTACTGCACGGAAACCAAGCCATTACTCTATGTCACCTTGTGTTCTATCTCCCATTTGTGAAATGCTATAATGAAGTCTCCATCCTGTGAGGAGAAAAAAAAAAAAAAAAGAAAACGCAGCATCCCACAGTAAAATATTTTACTGTAAGCAAAATGGCATTAACAAAATGAACCATACCTAAAATGCAGTTTCTTAAAGTTGCGAAATGCTTACAAAACAATTCCATTTACTTGTGCCGCTGCTCCGTTACTAACAGTCTAATTAACGCTCAGTGCACGTGTTGACAGACACCCACCACGCCAAAAAAGGAGAGCCTGCCATGACTAATAACATACTTCAATAAGACAAAGTATCACTCCGACAATGCTCTTGATTTTGTTTCTTCCTCCAAGGAAAAAAAAAAAAAAACATTAATTATGCTATGGTCTAAACACACATACACATACAGTACACAAGCATACACACACACACACACACACACACACACACACAATACAACCCTCTGTTCAGCATGTTTGCTCCCTTCTCATTACCAATCTTGGCAAGCAAAATGTATTCACACAGCTCAACGAGAAGCTTCCCAATTGTCCAGATTGCAGCAGTATGGAAGTGAGACCATTTAAAATTCTAATCTGTTGTAAAAATATATATATATTCAGAGTGTAATGTAATTAAAAACGCAGATGCCATGTGCTGAATTGGACGTCTTAAGAGAAATGCCAGTCCAGCGTCTCCCGAGCCATCTGGTATGAAATCAATCGTATTAAGATTTCCCCTCTTTTGATGTTGGTGTATATATTCTGTCATCCTCTGAGTCTAGAAAACACTTTCCTCTCCTCTTTAAGTCCCACCATGAGTTGCCAGGGGAGAAAAAGAATGGGATACCAAAACATCTTTCCCTCCTACTTGGAATGTCTACAGAAAACTACAGTCTTCTCAAGTCAACTTCCTCTGAAACTTTGTTTTCCTTTTACTTACGCCTCACCTAACTTTTTTTATTCTTCCTGACAGACTATATTTTGTGAATCTGGTTAGTCATGGGTGGGTCTCTAGTCTTTGTGGTGTGGTGGCAACATGCTGCCTCTATAAAAGCAAACAGGATTTGGGGCCCTCTTCTTGTTAAGGAAGGAAGGGAACATCCTGTTGGCTTAGGTGGTGGCTTTCAGGAGATTTCTAAATGAAACTTGGAAGTGATGGATGGTGCCACATATTGGATTCAGCACTGATACCAAGAAACAACCCATAATGAACATCCTCCTCCCTTTTCATTACAAAAGGGGAGAAAAAAAAAATCAATCATCAATCACTGCTGCCCAGTGTTTTAATTATCTAATGCCCCAGCTATTTCACACAAAGTGAAGCACAACTGTTGCAAGGACCAGCTAAATGGCTCCATTCTACAGCCACTTAACTGGTAAAACACGTAATCTCTCCACACTCTCTGACTAATCCCCAACGGCCATCTGATGCTCTCCTGACAAGCTCCACTCACCCATTACGGCCAGAGCGCTGCCTTTAGCTAGCTGCTTCTTTAGAGTCTCCAGCACTTCCAGTCCGCTGCCGTCCAGATTGCACCTGTTGATAGTGCCATTGGCCGAGCTTATCCAGTACAGCTTGTTGGCAGTGTAGTCTATCGAGAGACCTGAGAGGAAAGCGAGGGCACAGAGGAGAGAGAGGTTAGCGCTTGTTGTGATGGCTTGTCGGGCTGCAGAGCATGACTTCACAACTGGGTGGTAAGATGATAGATAGTGTTGACTATTGGCAAGCAAAATACTCATCAGAGACATATGTACAATGTAAATTAATAAAATGTATTGTAATGGTGTGAATAAATTATAATCAAAATTAGATGAAGTGTGCCTTGTGTAGCATTTTAACATTAATAAAGTGTAGCCCCATTCATTCTGATGCATTAGTTTAATTACTGTCAACAAATGATGCCATCAGAAGACTGCCACTCTCCAACAGCCTCTACATTGTATTTTATTATTTTCATATCACTGCGTGGGATATGGTTGGAAAACCTGCTGGATTACTTTAGAGTGTCAGTGCCATGAACCATGTAAAAAATAAGCAAATAAAATATAGGGTTCTTATGTGAAATACTGTAACCTGTAACTGTAACAGGAAAAACTGAAAAAAAAAACAAAACATGCATGACTTTTGTATAAAGTACCTGAATTGGTTAATCTGATTTGTATAAAGTATTAATTATGTAAGTATTCTACAGTCCCCACACTGGCTGCTTCACACAGTACTGGGTCTTCACTTCCTATAGTTATAGGAAGTATGTATGCACATTGTAATAGATACACATGTAATAAATCAGCGATGTACATTTATGAATGTTAGCTTCTCACAGACAGGGTTTGAAACAAAATGACTGGTTGGTGAAATCCTGGATTTCAGCTACAGGTAGAATTCATAATTTAGGTCGGTAGTTTTCAAACTGGGTCCGTGGGCCACCAGGGGGCCTTGGGGGGCTCACAAAGGCAAATTCTGGAAATTAGAAGAGGGAAATGTGTTAAGACCTCTGCTCATAACTTATATTGATCTAGTTTGATTGAGCTTGGCTATACCAGCTTATGCTATCTCCAAACCTATTCTGACGCCCACTGTAGAGGATACAGTGGGGGTCCATGGTCTGCTGTGAATGTGTTTTGGTTCTTTGACATTTGACATGTCACTTTCAGGCATAGTTATGGTGGGACCCTGAGCCCATATGGTACTGACAGTGGCCCAAGGGACAGGAAGAGGATATTATTCTTACAGTGCAAACAGAGCCAGAGCTTTCACAGTTTCTGGCAGTGGCAGATGGTAGAAGGAGCAAAAGGCCAATGGAAAATTCAGTTCCAACATGTTTATCCTCTTCAGCAAAGACAAGGAGAAAACACACAAACCCAAAGCAGAAAAAGGCAAGGGAGAGAATGAGCGAGTATCAACTTCATTGAGACAGGGCGCAAGAGAGTCTCTGGAAAATGCGGCTTTAATTAAGAGAAACACTCACACTAGCAATGCCACGGTCTTTAGAAAGAGGCTACCAGTTGTCTCAACCATGTTCACAGTTATTAACATCAGAATTATTTGACTAGATTTGACAAGATATGACGATGCTGATATTTCAAAATGTTACACATTGCACTTTTACGTTTATCAGGATATCAAGACTCATCAAGTTTATAGTCCGGCAAGAGTACTTTTTTTTTTTTTTTTTTTTATCCA
>OMLB01018764.1:0-17437 GCA_900302555.1 Myripristis jacobus | reverse complement strand
GAAATAATAAGAATAATAATAACAATAATAATAATAATAATAATAATGATAATAATAAAAATATATAAAATCAGTGATCGAAGACAGTAACATTAGCTGTCAGGTTTCAATGTCAGTGCCTACAAATAAAAAGAGCAAGGGCTTCTTTGCAGACTCAGAGATTTGTAACAACGTTAAACAAATACGCAGGATGAAATCCAGCACAGAAGAGGGAGAGCTCACTTCTTTATCTCATTAAGCTCCACTGTAGCTGCAGCTGCTCACTATGTGCATCGCCTTTGGCAGGTTTAACAAAATAGAAAAACAGAATTACACCCTAAAACAACAAAACTGCACCAGAGAGGCAATGCTAATTGCCAATCTCTTGTTTTTTTAAAATGTTTTTAAAATGTGTTTTAAGCTAGATTTTGTAGCAGTGCAATCTAAGCAACATCTCACTAATTCAACGTTTAAATTGTTGAAGATCCACTGAAACCAAATGTCGCCATTACTAGACCTCTGAATGTTATGTGTCCCATAGGGCTCATTTGGGATAATTGAGGTTCAGCTTTAATTCTTGCAAAGGGATACACAAAGATTTGGGAATCTTCACCAGTACTATATACAGTTCATCTGAAGCGTAAAAAGGTTTGTCAAATAACATGATAACAAACTCTAACACTGTACCGTGCATCTGTCCAGACAATTCTCTTTTCCAGATGATCCAGTGTCAGTCCATTAGGCCAAGCACCTATCTCCATATCCTTAAACACAATGTGTCGGCCCCCTCCACTCATCGATGCTGCCTCAATACGGGGAAATGTAGCATCCCAGTCAGTCCAGAACAGGATCCTTGGAGCAGAAACACAGAAACAGCAGTTAGTCCCACAGTATTGTGTGTTTGCTTTCAAAAGGAGAAGCGACAACAAGCATCTCAGGACAATACAAAGCCCAAAATAATGGGAATAGATTTCCCCACGAACAAAGGACCAAATCATTTCTCCTCACAATAATTCATAAAATTTATGAGTTTGACAAAAAGCACAAATGGGAGCAACAGAGCCACTAGCAGAATACAAGAGCGGTTAGATACCTCAGTCAATGTAACAACAAAATGAGAGCAATCCTTCAGCTATTCTCGCTGGTTTGTCAATGCAGGTGTATTGTAAAAAACAATAACCTCGTGCACAACGCAGTTGTAATTGAGCCCATAAACACAGACATTGGCAACGGTGAGCGGTCCAAGAACAGCACCAGCGGTCCAGTGTAACCCTCAACATCTGTGACATTGGCTTGGAAAGGGGGGCCATCTGCTTTTTTATGACTTTTCACAGCTCAATGAGGCCTGAAAATGAACACTGTCATTGCTTTGACCATCAACAATATTCTGAGTCCTGACTCCCACCCAGAAAACATGGCCCCTGTCTCGCCTTGGTCCACAAAGTCAGAGAGAACGAAAAAGCAAGTGTGCGGTCGAGCTTAAATCACATACTGATGACAACGAAACAGTGTTAGGAAGAAATATCCTTGTCCAGATCAATAGCCTTATTCATTGGATCAGGCCTCCTCGATCAATGGCCCACTCCTTTGAGTGGATTCAAGTAATTAGATTAGAATTATTGCCCTGGAATGGAATTGCGCCTTTAGGCACCAAAAGCGTCCATTAATCCTACTCTTGCAGCCATGAAATGTAGTCATCCTCCCAAATGTGAAAGAGTACTATAGGAGTGAGTGCATGAGCAGATTACTCATTTCTTAAGAGTGTTAAATTGATTTTTAGGAATGTCTGGGTTTTGCTTTAATCTGAGATATACTGGATGGTGTTTAGTTACTAGCAAGTTGCAGATGTATTTACACCAAGTAGCTTATTCTGTGTATAACCACATGGCATCAGCTGTGTGTGTGCACCACAATGTGCAGTGTATCTTGGGTAATCTTAACTCCACATATCCGATAGCA
Source organism: Myripristis jacobus (assembly GCA_900302555.1). Lineage (NCBI taxonomy): Eukaryota > Metazoa > Chordata > Actinopteri > Holocentriformes > Holocentridae > Myripristis > Myripristis jacobus. The sequence continues at coordinate 15,499 of OMLB01018764.1, read as the reverse complement.
AAGAAAATGGACATATCTCTCGGTTATTAGTATTTATTTGTACTGTCATACATCAATTCCAAAACCACTCTGTTGCGTAGACAGGCAGAGTGAGAAACTTTCCAATTCTATTTCCGTCTTTTATGAATCTCTAATGCGATGCTGTTGTGTTTCCAGTAAAGAATGCCTGCTGACTGAGGGGCAAAGCCTGCCATTTCAGAACCACAGATAGTCTACAAACACTCTCCCCATGCATCTGAGCAGAATAAACAAACATGATTTTGAATATTGGGCACTGCGGGGCATGATGCACAAATAAGCACAAACTTATTTTAGGCTTTTTAATCCAAGTTCCTGCTTAAATGTTTTCCAGGAAAAGAGTGCAAGAAGAAGGGAGGGGCAAAGGGTGCAAGGATGGCTTAAGGGAGTGGAGGATAGAGGGGGGATGGGATATGAGCTACATCACTTGTCATTACTGGAACAGAGTGCACACGCCGTTATTGATGTATTCTATATCTGTGGCCTTAATGGACCCTAACATAGCAGACATCTTCATACATCAAAGCAGATGTGGAAGTGAGAAACACAAGGGGGTTGTAATTTCACTTTATTCCAATAATCTTGGAGTCTGATAGATAGCACAGCTACAGCCGTGCTACATTGTGTGTGGGAGTTAGCGCGTAGCGTACCCTTGCCCCGGGTCGAGAGCGATGGCCCGTGGGTGCTCCATGCCGCCGGCAATCAGCGTGGTGCGCATATCTCCGTTCAGCATGGCCACCTCAATCTGGTCCAGGTTACTGTCGATCCAGTACAGCTTCCCAGCAATCCAGTCCACAGCCAGGCCCTCTGGGGTGGCCAGGCCGTGCTGCACGACCACCTCGATCCCTGACACCCCTGAAACCAACGACATCAACCATGCGTCATCGCCACAGGACTGGCTGTGCAGCTCTGACATATGCACTGTAGTAAGGAAGAACGGTGATGGAGGAGTTGGTCTATTCGCAACACTTAGGAAAAATAAATAAATAAATAAAAAATAAAAAAAAAAAACTAGGGGTGATAAAAAAGAAAACTCATGAAAACTCTTGAGGAAAGCACTTTAACATAAAGGAGATTTCTTTCTACAGTGTTCCATTAAACATGAAAAAGGGGTTTTCCCCAACTGTCTATAATCCAGCTGTTTACAATTATCCTCGGATGCTGGGGCTTTTGTGCATGTCTCACAAAAGGGAGAAATAGGTACAGCTGTGAGACGATTTCTATGGCCCCAGCGAGAGAGATGAAGGCGAGAACACTCATTGAATGTACTGGCACCCACAAAAATACAGAGCCGGGGAGAAATACTAATTCATCATTTTATGACGAGAGATACGAGAGCAGTTGACGGCTTCTGGTCCCTCAGCATTTTTTACTTTGGCTAACCTGAAATAAATTCTCATTGGGAGAGACAATATCGCTTCACTGCATCAGACCTGAGTGTGTGTAAAGACAGTAGAACAAAACCAAGAGCGTTATCGCCGGGAGCGTGTTGGACCTCCATTACAGCTGCTGAGGATCGGATGGGGAAGGCATGATTCTCTTTAGCCAATACATCACAGCAGCTTTTAGATATACAGCAAACATTTGTGTGTGAGTGTGAATGAGTGAATGTGTGTGTGTGTGTGTGTGTGTGTGTGTGTGTGTGTATACCGCCAGACTCGGAGAGCCTTCCCCTGTAGATCTTATCCTCCACCACATCTGTCCAGTAAAGGAGGCTGCGATTAAAGTGAAAGTCTAGTGCGATGGTGTTCCTCAGTCCCGGCACCAGAAGGCTGTAGTCCCGTTTGTGAAGGTCTATCCGTCTTATCTCGTGTCGGATAGAGAAAATGATGAAAGCCTCAAAGGGATCTGACCAGGGGGGAGAGACAGGAAACGAGGTGCTTGTATCTGCAGCGTTGCCACCAAGGAATTACACACACATCACAGGCCACCCAGCACCCTCCAGCAGCTCCCACAGACCTGGACATACACGCTGTATTCTTATATCTTATAAATAAAACAAGAAATGCTGATTGGTAAACACAATTTTGTTGTCACTTTCAAAAAACAATGTGTCATATTGCTGTCTTGAGATATCTCAAGACAGCAATATAACTTAGTGCTAGGTATCTGAAGACATCTAAAGATTCCCAAAAGGCCAAGACTAGTGTGTCTTCAAATCATGTCTAAAGATGCCTAAAGATGTCTCCAAATTCAGCTTTGTCTCAAAATGTCTCAAGATACATAATATGTATTATGTCAATACTTCTTGAGATGAACAAAAAGCAATGAATTGAGGACTTCAAATAAAACCTTAAGATGTATTAAGATGTGTCAAGTTGTAGTTTTGTGTCAAACCATTTAAAAGACACATAAATATCTTAAGAGGTTTTGTGATAAGGGTCGTGGCTGGAAGAATATGAATACAGGTGAATGTGTGTGCACATGGCATACTCTCTCACACACACACACACACATGATACAATATACTTTATTGTCCCTCTTGGGGAAATTTGTCTCAGACTCAGTGTGCGGTCCACACACACACACACACACACACACACACAGAAGTTATAGAAGTTACAGATCCACAAACATTTTTCAGATTCACAGCTTCTCTACAGCAGAAATAATCTCACTCCTCATGTTAGAACTCAATGTGCAGAGCCACAGAAGCACAGTTTTTACAGCTGAGTGAAATTAGACTGAAGCCCTGTGAAAAAAGGCCTCGTCATCTTGCTGCTAAAAATGCAGTCTTGCAGTCTTTCCAAAGTAAGTTTTCTAAGTAAGCTGGCTGTTGCCGAAATAGCAACAGTGCTAGCAAAATATACGCCCCGCCCACTGAGGTTCAGCTTGACCAATAAAACTATTTCTGTCTTCAGAGAAGCTCTGACTTTGAGAAATGTTTGTAGACCTAGAACTCAAAATCTGACAAACACATGCATACAAATTAATTTAGACACACAAATACTCGTGTGTACACACACACACACACACACACTATCTTTCACAATTGGGCACCTTTGCAAGTCTTATCTTCGCAACACTCCAGAGTGAATAACACTTTGGGGAGCACAACTGTTCTATGCTGCAAGCGCAATTAAATTGGTGTCCTTGCTCCAAAGACACATAGTGACACTGTAGCCAAACTGGCTCGAGTGTAACTGGAGAGACTTACTGTGGGTAGCCATTGCTCTCTCTAACAAATCCATTATTACTGGGATCTACGATCCAAAAGCAAAAGCAGAGGTGTGCTTGGGACTTCACAATGAATCCAATAACACCTTTGTCAAGATTAAATGAGGATGTTTGTATTTGTATGCAAAATTTGATTTATGTTGGAGCTGTACAATTCTGATCTGGTTCCAGAGAAAATTGCATATTTTTTTCCTAGTTTAATGTAAGATTAGAGCTGCAACTGCCATCAATCTTGGAAGGAAATAGAGAAGCGAGTAATCAAAACGAGGTCCATAAATCTGAATGTGACAAGCCAAGAATATGTACGTGTACCTATATTCCTCCAAGCAGTTACAGAGCAGGCTTACTGAATAGATTATTCAATAACAACAATCAGAGTAGCGGAAAGTTTGAATTTATAATGTGAAAGTGCATTGGCAAAACATTTGTGTTTGTATGGCATTAGTCCGAGAGTGGACATCTCTACAGCTGAGTGAGGAAACAAAGCTTTCTAGTTGGGGAAAGTGCTTCTTTCGCTCTGTATCAACACAGATGGGAACAGACAGGACTCATCGCCCAGATGCCTCTACGGATTTGAAACTGATTAAATTTGAACTGACAGAACCCTAAATCACCATCTTTTACCATTCGCCAGACCACCTCTCCACTTTCTCAGCACTCTGAGACACTATCTAACACAAGCACATTCCGATTCTGCCGTTTTATTTTTAATGGTTTCCTTTTCAGGCTTCAATCATCTACAGTGCTAAATTGCATTAAAAGGTGAAGTGTGGAGCGCATGTTATTTGTGTGAATGGTACTGCCACTGTACAAGCACAATGTAAGAGACGCGATTTTTTTAAAAATCAGTTAAAGATTTTGGAGCTACTAATATAAGGCATGAATACATCTGATATCAGCAGTGCGCCTTATAATTTCTTAGGCGCACTGCCTAGACGTTTTCACCGACCGCCTAGATCAAATGAACGAGGAAAGGGGGGGGACCTAAAATTGGCCAGGGAAAACCCTGGATATCACAGCAAAACAGAATCATGCAATTTTGGCCTCAAAGTTCAACCTGAAATTTCAGTTACAGGTAAATGTTTAAATGTGACTACTTCATTAACATCAGTGCAATGAATTTGTTTTAATAAATATCTGGTAGAGGTGAAGGTGCTGAAAAGATTCAGCCATAATTCAACACTCCAGATTTCTTTCAATCAGTGGTTCCAAAAGCTAAGGCCCGGGGACCACTAGCTGTCCTTGAGAGGGTCACAGCAGGTCCCCAGCAAAAGGAGAAACCAATTAATATCTCCTTGAGGGAGATATGATTCAGTTCCAGTTAGCCAGCTATGTAGTTTAATTAAATCTGCTGCTAAGTAGTGGGCTATAGCTGGAATTTCCTGTGTTGTCACAGAAACCCTGAAATGCGCCCTTTTCCTCCTCTCTTTAAATAATGCCAACTACAGCTAGCATTGTGTTGCATTTTGCAGATTTTCCATGGAAGGATGTCAGAATATGAATGACAAAGTAATTTCATGTAAGTATTAGTTTCTACAACTATTTTACACAAAAGCTATAGGTTAGAGAACCAATTAACAATTCTCATCTCTGACCAAAGTAATGTTTCTCCCTTATGACCCTTCCACACTCAAAATCACACCCACACTCCATCACACACTCACCAAATACCAGCCAGAGCCATCCAAACAACAATCAAACGCCAACATGAAAAAGGAACACATCTGTCTACCTGTGCTGTGACAGCTGTCTCCGTCAGGGTCGAGCCTCCATCCTGGATAACAGGAGCATTTCACTGTGGTCTTGTACTGCTCACACACCTGGCTGCACTTCAGGTGACGGCTGCAGTAGTCCACTGCCTCACAAGTCTTGTTGCTGGAGTCCAGGTGGAGCCCCGGGGGACAAGAACACACCACCCCCTTCCCGGGTGCCACCGTGCACTGGTGGCTGCAGCCGCCTCTGGCTACCAGACACTTATCTGAGGGTGAAGAGAGGCCAAAGGTATTCTGGGCTTAGAAACTGCACAGATCAACAGAAACTAGGAGAGAAAGTAAGATGTCAAACTGAGCACCATTTGAGAATATATGCTGTAGTTTCAAAATGAAAATTATGCTAGCTACATAAGAAAATCTAAATGAGCGGAAATACTTCTGGGAATTCAGAAGGTTGTTTTATTATGGGACAAAATGTCACAAGGATAACACTGCCAGTTTCTGCTGGGAGCCGAAGCTTGCTAGTCAGAATGATGATGGAATATTTCCGCAATCATTTATCCAACGCAGAGAAAGTTATTACATAATGAAAGAGCCTCCACAGCTCAGTTTGTTCTCCATGGAATGACCTGGGGGAGAAGGGCTTTATTACCATCACAGCTTCAAAAACAAAAATGGAAAGCAAAACTTGTGCACAGGTCCTCTCAGAAGTGATACAGAGACAGAAAGAGACAAGGGAGAAAAAAAAGCACCCACAAAAAAATAACTTTACTCCCTGCACTCACATCTTATTGGAAAGCTTTTTTCCCCCCAGGCACCTGGTCCTCGTTAGAAGTTGCCAGGTCAAGATGAAAAACATATTGGTGAAAATGAAACTGGTGAGGCTCCCCTTTGCTTGCAATGATTAAGACCATCTTCTCAGCATGGACTAGAAAAGGATTGTAGTCTCTCAACAGGAGGGAAATGGAGAGTGTGTTCCCATTGGTTCAAGGAGGGGAATGAGGCCTGCTGAGCTGGTGCAAATCAATCAGACCCTCAAGGTCCCCTGAACAGGACCTAATTGGCTATGAGCAGGCGGTGCAGCAGGAGCCCTTTCTTCAGTTGCGATAACACAGAGACTCCAGGGCCCTATACCGGGACCCCAAGAGGCTTGGTTTGTGACGCTACTGAAAATGAACCTACATGTTTACACTACTCACTCAGAGAGATTAGACGTCTAGGACCGGTCACATGAGATCTCTTCGTTCCCTACGAAGGGCGTTGGACAAACACTTCCACATTTACCGTCATCAGCAAGCCAGACTATTGCTTCACGTCCCCTCCCTTTGGTCTCTGAGTCAACAAATGAGGGTGCCTCATCAGGCTCTAAGCCTTGTGAAGGAGAGGATATAGCAGTGCTCCGCTGGGAGAGGTTCACTCAGATCCCATGTTATTATATAAGATGAAAAATGAAAGTGAGAGTTAGCACAAACGCACAGAGGTGCCTCAGCAGGCAACGAGTCCTGGACGTCTGTGAAGAAAAATGGAGGATGTGACAGTGCCTCAGAACAGTGTTTCCACTTAATTGTTTAAGTAGCTGCCAGTTGATAAAAGGCAATGCAGAGGATTTGCCTTTGAATATGATATCAAGTTTTATGGAAAAAATTGGGATTGTATTCATTTGCGGTATGAATACAGTTTATTTATCATGCTCTTCTGAGGCTGTTTTATATATTATTATTCAAGCAATAATACCCTTGATGCTGCGGTTTACCATGCAATATTGGTATTGGTGTGATGCGGTCACACAGCATGGCATGGTATAGCACAACCTAGAGTGTATTACTGTGCTTACACAACAATTCAGTTATTAATTTGCTGTTTTTTATGATTAGATGCTGAGAAAATGATACTGCAAAGAAAAATACAGTTCAGTAGGTCAACCGTTACTTTCTATCAGCTTAGCTACAGGTATCAAAGGCGGAGTGACACATACACGGAAATGCAGTGAGTGCCAATACCAGGAAATACGCATAGTGGCATCATCAGAATGCCTTCCAGTCTTTCAAAATGTAAGATTAGAACTGTGGTATAATTTCTCTTTAAAACGCAGCACCACGTCAATCTCCGGTGTTTGTCCCTGTGAGCAACAAATGGTAGTCAAAGAAACTCAAACTCACCTCGGAGTCAGAGGACTGTCACATCCTACATGCTTAACAACACCCTGGTGGACAGAAAAAAAAGGGACATGACAAACACAAACAAGACAAATATTACCGCAGATGGGTCCTTCATCCGAGCGGTCGGCACAGTCCACCTTGGCGTTGCAGATCTTATCGGGTGTGAGGCAGACAGAGGTGTCATTGGCACAAGGGTACTTGGGTGGCTTACAGACAGCGGACTCGCAGGACTCTTCGTCTGAGCGGTCCTCGCAATCAATGTCCCCATCACACACCCAGCTCTTTGTGATGCACTTGCCTACACGGTGTGACATGTGGAGGAAGGAAGACACATAGCACGGTTAGCTATCACTTCATAAAATTGATTTGCACAAATGAGACACCTAAAATACAAGAACATGTGTAACCATGCAGTGACGGAGAATCAATCATATAGCACCATTTCCTTCAATTTACGTTAAGTAGTGCCATTAAAGGAAAAAAAAAGTGATGTCAGTGGCATAATGTCAATGTAGTATAATGGTAGTAATGCCAGGTACTGCACAACACTAGTAAAGATATTTCAGTTCTAATGGAACAAATTATATGTAGGGAAGAAATTTTCTTGCTTTTTTGGCTATGCTCGTGATAACTCTATGGATGGCAATATCAGTCGGTCGGGTTATTCATTCTTAGCTCATGTGATCATGCAGTGAGGCTTCACTTTCAGGGGACAGATTTTACTTTTAGCAGAGAGAAGTTTAAAGAATTGCAGTATAGTCTGTTTCCCTACTGTGGCGGATCATGAACGTAAGCTGAATTGTTCGGTTTTATCAAATTAAATGTAGGGGTACTATAGTAGATAAATAGTGGTTAAACTCCCCTGGACTAATGGTGCCAAAAACAGATTCATTTTATCTGCTGAACCTGTGTTTAGTTTGTCAAACAGATTTACCACATGTGTAACCTGATGAAGAGCTACAGCAGTGCCGATTTTGTGTAGGCAATATGCCCAAGCATAAAATCTCAATGAGGTTTTGATAAAAAGATGGCTTCACCAAAGTGAGAGGTGCTAAAGTCTTCATGAAATGACCCCACATGGCTTGTACTTCCTGTAAAGCAGAGTATCTTAAATCGTGACATCATCCTGCACTAGTTTCACTAAATTTCAACCAATACAACCTTCACAAATCTTTAAACATCATTTGTCATCCACCTGTCCCTTCAAATAAAATTATATTTCTGATATCCTGTTGGTATGCACTTGTGAATGATCCTTCCCTGCACCATGTCTCACCCACACATCCTGTTTCAACAGGAAATACAAAAAATCATGGGGTCTTTAAGGTGAACTCATGTATCTTGTATCAGTATTTAAATAGATTAGCTGTTGTGGGAAAATTCTCTCTCAGTAGTTAGCCCTGTTACTAAAAACTCAGGCCTCTAATGGCAACGTTATTCATGTGCTCAGACAGGTCAGACAACCACATGGTCTCTTAAACAAACCACCAGCAGAGCTTGTAGACTCTCCAAATTCTCTGAGGTCCTAAGTTTACCATGACATTTCATTCCTTTTCTCATTTCCTGTATGTTTTCCCCGCTTGGAAAACAAAATTTCCATGTCTACTAAATTTCATGGAAACCATACACTTGCCTATGTGTTTCATTGCAGATGCACAATGTACAATGCAATGCACAACATGTACCCTCACTGTAGAGTAGTGTGACTGACTTTTATACTACTCATAAATTCACAAGTACATTTCATTATATATCCCAAGCTTGTGTTTTCTCATGCCATTGCAGTTGGGCTGGAATATTCTTTTTATTGCTTAGCTCCAAAATTGTTTTCCTTAGAATAAACATGATATGTGCTGTAGAAAAAAGAAGCCAGTCTGTTTTCCTGGGGAGCTTCAGCCAACAACAAACACTGCCTCAGTTCTGCACTAAATGCTCCACTTCATGCTAAAATCCACAGAAGATCAATACACTTTCCCCTGGTACCTGCACACGGGGGTAATCTGTAATTCCCTCAATGTACAAGTTATAAAGAGGCAGGTGGAACCACTGAAGGGGGCTGTGAAGAAAACAACACAGAAATGCCAGGATGTATCATCGTTAATGTGCTCTGCCAGGTGAGGCCTGGATCGCAGCATATTCCAATTTATAGTCTTTCCATCAAAGCTGCATCATGGAGTGATGGGATCCCACTGGTTTATGCTTGGTGCTGGATCAGTGCAAACCAATGTGGGAGGCTTAAGAGACAGCTGAGGGTGCGGGAATTGCGTGTGTGTGCATGTGTGTTTGTGTGTGTTTTTGATTTTATCACTTCTAAGTTGTCCAACCGTAAGGAAAAATATTGTCTATAAATCTGCCACATGACACTGTTGATTTAACTCTTCATCTGCTAAACGCTTACTGTCATGCCAGTGAAACTGCACAAATAAAAAAAATGAAAGGTTCTGATGCAGTATTCAAGTGTACAAGCATTTTGCATATGGGAAATGTGGAACAAAGTGCCGCAAGGACATTTTCTAGGAAAGTTATAATCATCACATCGTATGTCAGTTACAATGCACAGCAATGGATGAGGTGAATCATGAATGATTAAACCAAATTGATTCATCCATTTCACCTTGTTTATTTGTAAAGGGACAATAGATATGAATCAGCATTTACAAAAGAAAATGTAGGGTGGGTGGTCATGTGACCTAGAGAAAGCTGGCAGCCTGAACTCAAACAGTTTTGAGAGCATAGTATCAAAAAGCATATAAAAACACCTTTTGAACATGCCTGGTGAGCTGAAAAACTACAGGCCAAAAAACGGAAACATGGAAACATCGCTTGCCACCCTATAACGAGTGCAGTCTCCCGTGCTGAAAACACATCTCGATCAAAAAACAAAATCAAACACAAAACAACAACAACAAAAAAACATGGCTCTGAACCATGGTCAAAACCAGTGAAGCCAAATTTGATGACCTAGAAGACTGTAGAACAGTGGTCCCCAACCCAGTCCTGAAGGACCCCCTGTCCTACAGGTTTTGGTTTCAGCTCTATTTTTGCACACCTCATGCACGCCCTGTTCAGGTAGATCTGTTTCAACCAATCAGCATGAAACCCTTAAATGGATCAGGTACTTATCCCTTTCCTAGGGTACAGAGATAGGGAGGCTGTTTTAAGAGCAGTGATAGCCAAAAATCTGTCTGTCAATACCAACCTCTGCCTTAAGTCTTAATATATAGAACTCATTTCTGAACCTTAGTCAAGCTATCATGTCTAAGGAGCTGTTTGTTCTCAGCTGTCAATCGATCTCTTCTGGTGTCTGAGGGGGTAGTCGTCAACAGAGCCTTGTTTGTTGATGGCCATGTAGTTAAGCAATAAGAAGATCATAACCTTTCTTTAGACAGACAAAATGTCGATTGTAATGCAACAGGAGACTCATTTATCAGATGTGGAACATCTTAAACTCAAAAGTGTATCGGTTGGACCAGTCTATTTCTATTCATTCAATACTAATAAATGTGGCACTGCAATTCCTATTCATGGCAATGTGCCTTTTATTCTTGAACATCAACATCAGCTTTAACAAGCCTTCTGTTAAATTTACGACTTTTAAAGACATTTCTAAGACTTTTCTGAATGCATTTCAAGACATTTGCACAAAGGTTCAAAGGAAAATAATTTATTCACATTCAACATGAGCATTCAAATGAACATTACTGTACACAACACTGTGTGTAGGCAAGAGTAATGTGTGTGTGTGTGTGTGTGTTTGTGTGTTGTTTATGTTATGTGTATACATAAGACCTCGGCAAAGTCCTGATGAGCTGTGTCTGAGAGGAGATGCCATGTTAGCCCACACACCACATCATCACTGGCTGGTATTTGACTGGACTGTATAGATTGCATTAGTGGTAACTGGTGCCATGATGGTTTCATTTTGTAGGTTTGTTAAAGCATGATCAATTCAGTTTTTTTCCCCAAAACACATTTAAAAGCAAAACTGACGTTAATGCAACTTTATAAAAGTAACATTAACATTAACAGTAACAGCAACATTTGGATTTTCTTGTTCTGCTGAGCATGGGACTCCTCTTGGTGTCAGCCTTTGGCCAGTGGCTGTGTAGCTCCCAGAACAACATCCAATAGGCATCTATCTAAGAAAATTGTGTGGATGCAGACCTCAGAAAAAAAGAAAATATTGCAAGGTCAAGGAGGTAAAGCTCATTCCACAATGAGACTGAGTCTGGGGTTGGGGGTCACTGAGGGAAGGATGAGGACGAAGAGTGACATGCTGCTGGCCTGTTTTCTGTTGGACAGGGAGGAACCAGCAGACCAAATTTGTATTTGTCACCGTCCTAGGAAATGGAAACTCACTTTATTTTAATTTGCTGAGCAGCTCCACTGAGCAAGAAAAATGAATAAAAAAAAAATAAAAAAAGATTTTATGGGAAAGAAAGAAAGAAAGAAAGCAAGAAAGAAAGAAAGAAAGAAAATACATGTAAATGTGCCAGAGTTAGCCAAAACTGCCTAATTTTCATCTGCACTTGATAAGAGTGTTAAAAGGCAGTCCCTGTGTTTTACACACTGACTGACAGCTAAGTAAAAAAAACTAAATTTCAAGCCACACTGTGTAATACAGTGTTGAGAGAGCCTTTAACTTTAGAAAACAGATGAGGAGATGAGGAGGAGGGTGAAGATATGAAGTTCATCTTTTATTTTATTTTATTTTTTTATCCAGGGAGTTGGAGGCACACTAGGAAAGCCACATTTCAATTCTTTTTCCAATTCTTCTTTTTCATTCCTCTTTTTTCTCTATCATGGTGATGTTGCTTTGACAAAAACCCTGAAATAATGAGTAGGAGGAAAATGTTTTTAAATTTTTGTTCCCCAAACTCAGAAAAGTCCAAACCTCAAAGTTTCATATTTAATTCAAAAAACCACTGATTTTCTCCTCCAGTGCTTCTATCTTTTTTTTTTTTTTCCTGTGGGCTCCTAAAGTCATGGCTGAAGATTTATTATTCATTTTTTCTGATTAAATTAATTGCATGTGCTGCTTTTTATTCATGTTCTTAAATCTTGCCACCTAGGTGAACATCTTCATGTCTATTAGCCCTCTCCACATGTTTTCAAATAATTTGTAGAGTTATTATTATTATTTTATTTTTTTTTAAATATCTGGTAACACGTTTTAATTGATGAAATTCAAAATATTGAATTGAAATTTCAAGTCCAATCTTTTCAGCGAAACTGCAATTTACTATATTTGCAGTTTTGGTTGTAGCCCATAATATATCAGGGATTTGAGAGAATTGCAGCTGTCAAGTTGTTTAAGTTGTTTAAGCCATTTGGAAGGTTTGTTTCTAAATGATAAAGTAAATGATCCAAGTATTTACTTGTCTTTCCAATGCATTTCAATTGCGTTATGTCACTTCAGGTTTCTTTTAATTGAGGCGACTGCTTGGCATCTTGGCTTTCTTTCCATTGATGGCTCATTGTCCCCAATATTGACCCCGGCTCAGCCAAGCTGCTGTGTTTCTACAATTATGACAACTGTCTCTGGTGAATAATGGATATGGTTGTTGAATGGTCAAATACAAGTAAAATCTGATTGTGTACCACATATCCAGAAAAAGGCAACAAAAAACATAAATCTGTTGAATTACCACTGAAAAGTAAAAGAATCAACCCTGTGACACTGTTTACAGTGAGTCCATATCCATCCAGGGTTAACAAAAACAAAAAGTTAACAACAAAATACTTGATTTAAAAAAATAATGAATGAATGAATGAATAAATAAATCAATATATAAAAGCTATTTAATGATGATGTCCCCTGGCTCTCTGGGTCCATTTGGTAGTGTATTTCAAACAGTCAGGTCACGTCCAGACATTTTTGGTGCAGCTAAAATTGGAGTCTGATAGCAGAAAATATTCCAGTGATCCAAGATATTGACGGTAAACGTCAGGTTTGGGGGTCAGTTCCACAACAGCAAAGAGCAAGAGCATCTTCCTAGAACTGCAATTTTGCACTGACGTTCAACAATTGTTCAGGGAGAAATCCATCGTAGAAGAGGTACAGACAACAGATTCTCCCCTCAATAGACCAGAATGCAATGCAGCAACAAGACATGTTGAGTTCTAAGTAAAGAGCACGCCTCACACTTATTATGGACTGGAAAAAAACCCCTCTTGTCCTCTTGCACCTCTTACTGCTATCAATAGCGCTATTGATAAATACAACAAGTTCAGGTCTACAGATAAAAATCAAGCTCTCTGGGGAAAATCGAAAGCAGCAGAGGTAAAAGCGGCAGGTTGACAGAAAGTTGGTACACCAAAAAAGCAAATCACAACATTTGCTCACAATACCTCCCGAGAGGCAAAGAACATCACAGAGCATGGAAATTTCTTTTAACACTGGAACATTTACAGTGAATCTTTGGCCTTGTTCAGGCTGAGAGCCAGGATCTGAGTTTTAGCATAGCCCAAATTAGGTCGGATTGATTTTTATCCTATCCGAGCATAAAAAAAATGCTAATCAGATTGAAGACACATCTATACCATGTGGTCTGAAATGTGTTTCCAATCGGATACGTCTCAGTCTGACCACTCAAGATGGTTTTAAAATGTCCTTAATGTCACTTTCAGTGCAACAAATGATGGAGGCATCATGTCTGGAGTGCCAGAAATGTAAAAAAAAAAACAACTGTATAACTGTAGCTCAAAACATTTCTCCATACATCAGTCACCTTGCTGATGATGTCTGCTGTGACAGAGGAATTCTGCTACTTCATAAATATAATAAATGGTATGAAGGCAAAGGCGATGGTGCATTCACTTTCTGCAGCTTTTTGTTTTGCTTTTGCATTTGAAAATTCTGCCATCAGTTACCGTACATACACATGCCCGCATCCCTGAACACATAGATCTGAGCTGATCAGGTGCAAGTAACAGTGAGAACAGTCAGTCTTTAAGATTGGACTTCAGAAACAAATTAGATTTGCCTGCAGTCTGAATAAAGTCAAAAAAAAATATTACTCCAGGGAGCTTTTTGCTGTTTTTGCTGAGTAAAAACCTGTGTCAAGTGTGAGGGAACGACATTAGCATTGGGGCCGTCTCAGCTGCAGTGTGAATGGCTCTGCATTCCTACCTGTATCTTTGCAGGTGAACTTGGCTTTGGGGTCGCACATTCTTTTGGTGCCCTCACAGCCTGCCTCGTCACTGCCGTCCTCACAGTCCTTGTCTCCGTCACATCTCCAGCGCTCTGGGATGCAGGTCCCATCTGCTACACAGTGGAACTCCTCCGTGCTGCACTCAGTGACAGGGGGCAACACTGCAACAAAAGTCACTCAACAGTTCAATGCAGCACAGATGCTCCACGACACACCATGGTAAGCAAAGAAACAACATGACACCTCTTTTTAATTGTGAAAGTCATCCACAAAAAGCAAAGAGACACATTTCAACTGGAAGAGCATATATTTCTGCTTGGAAGCAAGGCTTACAAGTAAGTACTTAAGTACTTTGCAACAATGATATGGCAGTTAGTTCCAAAGAAGAAATTACTTTGACTTCAAGCATTTCAAGACTCTGTTTTTTGCCGCAGTTTTACTCAACCACTCTCAGTTCACTACATTGTTCTCCAGCAGTTCATTCCTTTCAAATGAGAAGAAATGGTGCCACTGCATCATGGTGTTGCAGATGCATTGCAGATGTGTTGCAGCGCAGGAGTCGGACTCACTGGATTTATCCTGTGCATGTCGATCAAGGATCCATGAACTAAGGCGGGGTGAAATGATTTGTTTTAAAGTTTTTGAAAACTTCCTGTGATATTTTCATGATGTAATGAATGAATAATTATCACTGAAATTTTTTATATGAAAAAAATCATGCTGTAAACAAAGTTCTCCATCTTGACAAGCCATTTAGTCTCATATTCAGTTTTAAAATCTTGTTTTTCTTTGAACACGATAAGAAATCTTCCAGTGGGATCAGATAATGCCAGTTGTTTCCAGTGGCAATCAACTTCTGTCATTTTCTCAATCCTAGTGGGCTGATCTGCCTTATTCATTAAGTAAGACTGGGTGAAATGATTTGTTTTAACCCTCCTATTATGTTTGGGGTCAATTTGACCCCAGCCAATGTTTAATGTCTCTAAATGAATGATTAACATCATTTTTTTTGCTTCATATTTAATGAGTTTTCCTAATGTAATGGGTACTACCGGGTAAACATGAAATTCACAGGATGATATGTTTTCAATGTCCTGTACACACTTTGTAACGCATCGGTTATGAATAACAAAAATCTGTACTTAGAAATAATATAAAGCCATTAAAACATCAAAAAATTATATTTCTTTCCAATTTTAGGTCAATCAGTGAGATTTTATGGTGATTTGCATATTTTTCCATAGTCGCGTAATAGGAATACTAGATGTATAAGTGGGGG